>WBNM01009332.1:61802-82307 GCA_013399055.1 Ramphastos sulfuratus | reverse complement strand
CACAATATACAGGAATATTTACAGAAATATACAAGTTAAAGGTAATACAGAAACACAACACCCCTCCCAGAAATCAGAGACCCCAGGAGGGGCTCCCAACCACCCTTCCACCTTCTCCCCACCCCTATACCTTACCCCAAGGTCTGCCCCACATGAAGGTGAATTTTGGAGGATCGGCTGGGGGGGTTAGAAGAAAAAAAAGTGGTTAGCGAAATTAATCAGGCGAGAGGAGAAGCCAGAAGCTGCTAGACAGCCCGAGATGACAAGCCCGACTGACTTATCTTTGTTTTGAGTTCTTATTCTTAAACATCTCAGCAAGCCTATGAGTGAAGTAGACATCACCATTGTTTCCTTTTCACAGCCTATAATATAATTTTCTCTATTAAAATATTCCAATTAGCTCAAACCAGCACAAGGAGCTAACGCTCGCAGTTAACAAAGCAGCGTCAGGGAAGCACCTCATGTTCCTCAAATCTATTCACTCACATTGCTGTGGCAGGACAACTGAGAATAAAAAAACCTGCTGCAGGGGAAGGGAGTTTGTGTTGGCTCAGCATGTGCCATTTGGGTTGGGTGGCACAGCCGTGCCACTGCATAAGTGTCACCAACTGCTGGGGCTGTGCCAGCACCCTCAAACAGGCACAGCTGTACCTGCAGAAGCTTATGAGAACAGCTCTTGCCACTAATGCTTCATGGATGACTGTTCTCCTTTGGGGTTAGGAATTTGCCTCTATCTCAAAGCACCTCAGAGGGAGCTGGCACACCGTGTCTTGCTCAGACCCCTCCCTGTGCAGGGTAACGGGTCAGCTCAGACATTCAGTGGCATGGTGGGAAGGGAGGGAAACGGTACAAATTTTACCTGTGCAATCCAGACAGGCTTTTACTAGAACAGAAATAGTTCTTTTATTACATTTTCCCCAGCATTTTTCTCTCTAGTCACAGCTCCCTCTACATTTCTGAAAGGAAAAATGCAAGTCCATTAATAGGTTCTTTTGAAAGAAAGATTTATTTAAGAAACAATTTCCTGCAGGCAATACAGCACTGGCTGAGCTTGCAAAAGAATTCAGCATATGGAGTGGATTAGGTTGGTGGTTGCTTTATTTTCACTGCCTTCAAAGTGGCCAGGAAAACCAGGATGTAAGGGTAAGGACTGTAATAACGAATAAGCTCTGTAAAATGGCTTTGCTACAACCAAACTTCAAACCTGTTTGAGAATGTCAGGGGTTTAGCATTATTCTTGAGTTGAACTGAAAAAAAAAAAAAAATTGGCATCCTTACAGCTGAGCCTTAGAATCAAAAAAGGCCAGAAACTCAATCTCCCAGGAGATAACAAACAGCCAGCTGATTCCTGGGACACAGGAGGCACTGATATGCCCCTGCCATCAGTGCACTCTGCTACCATGGGATATCTAATTTAGGTAAGTGTATTTCCAGAATTAAGGTGAGTGAAATGTGAGTGTGGGTGGCTGCCAGCAGAGACATACAAGATCAGTTTTGCAGATTCATGCAGAAAACAGCTCTCATTTTAACTAAAATGCTTCAGTAATAATGTATGCCTATCAAGAAAGAAGGAAAGACAACAAAAGCAACAAAAGTGGCCATTTCCAAAGATTTACAGTGCTGTTGCTCTGCCTTTTTCAGTCAGAACAATGAATAAACATTCGAGTAAATGTAAGCTGACAGAACAAGACACAGTCTCAAACTGCCCAGGGCAGGATTAGGCTGGACGTTAGGAAGAAGTTCTTCACAGAAAGAGTGATTGGCATTGGAATGGGCTGCCTGGGGAGGTGGTGGAGTCCCCATCCCTGGAGGTGTTTAAAAGGAGGCTGGATGTGCCACGGTTTGGTTAATTAGAAGGGTTAGGTGATAGGCTGGACTTGATGATCTCAGAGGTCTCTTCCAACCTGGTTAATTCTGTGATTCTATGTACTAGCAAGATGGACACAGATGATTTGATTTTAAATCTGATGTCATTGTCTGGTCCAAATGTAGGTGCAGGGAGACCACGAGGTGCTTTAGAAGGAGGTACTGGGTCAGAACCATCATCTTCTGTGTGCACACCACTTTTAAAGAATCACAGAATCACAGAACCTTAGAGGTTGGAAGGGACCTCCAAAGATCATTGAGTCCAACCCCCCTGCCAAAGCAGGACCACCTAAGGTAGTTTGCACAGGAATGCGGCCAGGTGGGTGGTGACCGTCGCCGGAGACGGAGACACTGTCTCTGGGCAGACTGTTCCCAGTGCTCTGTCACTCTCACTGCAAAGAAGTTTCTCCTTATGTTGAGGTGAAACCTTCTGTGTTCCAGTTTGTAGCTGTTGCTCCTTGTCTTCCTGCTGCAGACCACCAAATAGAGCTTGGCCCTATCCACTTGACATCTACCTCTCAGATATTTATAGACATTGATCAGCTCTCCTCTGAGTCTTCTCTTCTCCAGGCTAAACATTCCCAGAAGCCTACAACTGGCTGGAGCAGCCCCTACCTAACCCACACAGGGCTCTGGGCGGCTGGAAATAAATACATCTGCTCTGTCTTTCTGTCCAAGGATGCCTTTGCACATGTAGCCAAAATTTAAAACTCCATAACCATTTCAGGTCAATGGTCCTGTTTGCTGCCCTGTTTCCTCTGGGGCAGATCTCTCCTCATCCCCATAATTTTTTTTCTATTTTTTTTTTTTTTTAAACAGTGCCTAAACTGGCACTTATATCACAGACTTCAGGCTAATTTATTCATATTGGCTTCTGCTGACTTGCTTTCTAAAGACTGGTGAGGGCTTGGATGAATTGCTCTGTTTGTTTGTGGTCTGTCTGATGTGTGAGATAAAGGTGAAATGATCCACCAAAGCTGGCACTTCTGTTACAGCAGTTGTGACAGCAGTTGCCGTGTTCCAGGGCTGGTGTGTACATTTAAATAAAGGCCATTAGACCTGGACTATAGCCAGGTTTTTCATTGCTGGACACTTTTCAGCTGTAAATAGAACTGTACTCCCTCTGAACTGGTGCTCTTGCTTGCTTTTGGGAGAGGAGGCATGAGTATTTGAGGGGTTCGTCCATCGATTTGTGCTGCTGAGTTAATTCTGTACATTTGGTGAGATCAATGTGCTTCAAAGAAAGTAAAGAGCTCGTTCTCTTCTGCTACACTGGCATGGTCCCATAATGCCAATAAAATTGATTGGGAAGAAATTGGTTCAGGACAAATAGGTCCCTCATGAGCTGTAAGCATCTCTCTCGGTCAGGAAACAATGGACATAAAGCTGCAGAGTTCTTTGCTGTGGCAGCAGAGAGGAGCATTAAAATGCTCCTGTAAAAAGACTGGATTTGGTATACCTGTCATACAGGCTGTTGAGGATTTGCTCAGGATTTTTGCCTTGTTACAACTTCTCATCTTGCAGAGCAGTTTCCTGTGGGAATCGTCATCCACTTGCGTTTAGAGACGCTGAATGGAGACCTTTTTACTGACTGTTGTTTTCCTAAGCACTGCACAGTTTGCTGTCGTTTTGTCACTAGTTAAGGTTTCCATTCTGCTCCCTGGGTGCAGACTCTATTCTGGAACGTATCTGTCCCCTGAGTTCAGATGCAGTCTACAGATCCACAAGCTCTGGATCTATTCACTGTCAAAATTCAGGGTAAGTAGTGTTTGGTGCAGGAAATGAGAAAAGGATGAGCTCAGTGTGGGCTAAAAGCTTCTTCCATCAATGGCAGATCCAGCCAAGGATCCATCCTTCTGTTCCCTCCACTGTGCAGCTTCCTCATCTCAGTATTATTCTTCCTCTCAACTCCTTGTAACAAGTCCTGAATAAGCAGCGTATGAGTCTAGAGAATGACTACAACTTAATTTTTTTTCCTTATTTTTTCCTCAGTAATTTTTAATTAAATACTTAATACCATGAGAAATTGCTTATGCAGCAAAATTAGCTTCCCTATTTGCACTGCAGCTACATTTAGACATTCCAATGTCTCTCTACTGTGCTAGAAGATGTATGTATGTATACCCTGTGAATTCCTGCACAGTGTTAGACACTGTTAGAAGCAAAGTGAGCATTAGACCCTGAGCTGCAACCCACCTCAAACAGCTCAGCTTTCCACATTATCTGACACACCATATGGCTTCACATTTAATTGTTCTGTTACCATGTGTGGTGATCAACAACAAATAAAACACACATGGGTAAAAGGCTGCAGAATGGAGCCATCTTGCTTTGGCAGGAGGGAGGTGATGCTCACATTTCTGTAATTCTAGAAATGCTTTTGATTACAGAAATTGTAGAAATCATAGAATCATAGAATGGTAAGGTTGGAAGGGACCTCAAGGATCATCTAGTTCCAATCCCCTGCCGTAGGCAGGGACACCTCCCAGTAGTACAGGTCACTCAAGGCCTCGTCCAACCTGGCCTTGAACACCTCCAGGGAGGGAGCAGCCACAACTTCCCTGGGCAACCTATTCCAGTGCCTCACCACCCTCACTGGAAAGAACTTCTTCCTAACATCCAGTTTAAATCTTCCCTATTCCAGTTTAAACCTATTGCCCCTCATCCTGTGGTTCCAGCTAGACTTTAGATCAGTAAATCTGTTCCACGTTAGCAACCAGCAAGCTCAGCAGACCATGGGTTGCAGCATGGTTTTGCACAATAGTGTTTGCCTCAGTTACCCAAAAGGCCCTTTGTGTAACTGTACTTAGATGTCAACTCTCTCTGAAACAACAAGGGGCTAAAAACACTAAATCCATGGGTCCACTTTAAGGGCTTCTTCTTTTACTTGTCTGATCCCTGCTGAGAAAGTCCAGTGGTACAGAACTGTCCACTGGTTGAATTAATTTTGACTTTGTGGTTTTGGCTCTTTTAAAATGAAAAACAGGACATGAGAAAGCTAGCAGGGTAAAGGTATAGCATTAATATTGGCATTAATTGGAATTAATTTGCATTAAGTAGGAGCACCTCAAATTTAAATGGAGATCCAAAATGGTTAATTTTAAGTTTAGCTAAAAGTGGCATTCTTCTTTATTGTTCTGCATTTCACACTGTTAGATCTTGGGCATCTTGGACTGTAGGTCCTTCTGGCCATATCTGCAGAGCAAGTGGTGCAAAGTGATTGTGTATGTGTCATATAACTATTCAGACTGGCCTTGTCCACCTTTGGCCCTGAGTTTTCTCTGGGTCTCATTGCCCTCAGGCATAACTGTCATTTTCACTGTGGCTTTTTTTTTTTTTTTCCCCAAGTATTATTAGCTGATGCTATGTGAGGATTGTGCTGTAGCTCTGGGTTCAAAACAAACAGAAATGCCCTTCACATGGGAGGCAGTAGACTGATGGCACTTGCTGCCAAAGGATGTAGTGGAAGGTAGAAGTCTATTTGACAACATAAGTACATGGAAGAGAACTCCACAGAGGGTTAATAAATATAGAAAGCCACACATAGATCAGGAATTCCTCTGAGGAAGGAAATATGTTGATTCTGAGAGAGGATTCAGAGTACCATGCACAGCCTCCTGTTCTCCTGCTGGCACCTGCTTATGACCCTGCTGAGGATGGGATACCAGGGAAGATGGACCTTTCATTGACCCAGTGTAATAATTTGGGTGTTTTCTCTAGGAAGAAAACTTGTAAAGGTTTCCTCAAGATAGTCTCCATAGAATCATAGAATGGTAAGGTTGGAAGGAGACCTCAAGGATCATCTAGTTCCAACCCCCTGCCATAGGCAGGGACACCTCCCACTAGCACAGGTTACTCAAGGCCTTGTCCAACCTGGCCTTGAACACCTCCAGGGAGGGAGCAGCCACCACCTCCCTGGGCAACCTGTTCCAGTGTCTCACCACTGTCACTGGAAAGAACTTCCTCCTAACATCCAGTCTAAATCTCCCCTCTGCCAGTTTAAACCCATTGCCCCTTGTCCTGTCATTGCAAGATCTTACAAATAGTCCCTCCCCAGTCTTCCTGTAGGCCCCCTTCAGATACTGGAAGTCTACTATAAGGTCTTAGAAAACTCATCCTTTAGCAATGTACTTACTCCTCTCTATATCAGATCTTTAACAACCATGCTTACCTGCTAGTAATCTCTTTGCTGCACTCTGGCTTAATTTTTATCTTCTGCTGTGCCAAAGTAGTGACTTGGCATGGTTAGAAATAAAGAAAGATCCTTGCAAAAGCCATTGAGTTCTGGCAAAACAGTTCACCAGTGCTGTCTTGCTTTTGAATATATGTCCTGCTGGTATCCCCACCTCCTCATTTATTAAACATCACAGTAATCACAAACAGACATGTAGTGTTTATAATACAATATTTATAAGGGAAACTGACACCATGTTCCTAAGAGAATACCCTGAAAATGAACAATGTACCTGCTCTAACCCCCTCAAGGGGTTACTAGAAAATCCTCAGTTTAGAAGCACAGCATGGAACTGTGTCAGTAGATATAAAACCCTCCATTTTACTACTCCCACCCATCACATCTACAGAACACTCAGCCAGACTTACTGTGCAATGCTGAGCGGTGGTTTGCAGGTGTAGGAGGCAATGGTCTCACATGCTTCCCCTTAGCTGGGTCCACCATCCTTTGCAGGCACCAGCTCTTTGCACTGCAGGATGGAAGAGATGTGCTAGGACTTCAGGGTACTTTGTGACACAAAGAATACTTATAAGTTGCTCAAAATCATGGTCTGGATGATGGATCTAGTTGGATATTAAGTGTAGCAGCAGGGCACAGCTTGAAACAACAAAATCCTATAATGAATTGTGTATACACAAGCTTCTAATGACAGTACAGCCCAGAGACAGGCACTTTCAATACTCTTTCCCACTGCTCAGACTTTCAAAGGCTTAAAGTCAGCAGAGAAGAACCTTGATCTAGCCAGGCTTAAGGTTGCATTAAATCCCAAACCCACAGAATCATAGAATTGTTAGGGCTAGAAGGAACCTCAAGGATCATCTAGTTCCAGCCCCCTACCATGGGCAAGAACACTTCACACTAGATCAGGTTGCTCAAAGCCACATCCAACCTGGCCTTAAACACCTTCAGGGATGGGGCTTCCACCACCTCCCTTGGCAACCTGTTCCCTTGTCTCACCAGCCTCATGGTGAAGAACTTCTTCCTAGAATCCTATCTGAATCTACCCACTTCTAGTTTTGCTCCATTCCACTACCTGACATCCTAAAAAGTTCTTCACCAGCTTTCCTGTAGGTCCACTTCAGATACTGGAAAGCCACAATAAGGTCTCCTTGGAGCCTTCTCTTCTGCAGACCGAAGAGCCTCAACTCTCTCAGCCTGTCCTCATAGGAGGTGCTCCAGCCCTCTGATCATCTCTGTGGCCCTTCTCTGGACACACTCCAGCATGTCCATATTATTCTTGTAATAGGGGCTCCAGGACTGGATGCAGTACTGAAGGTGGGGATCTCATCAGAGTGCTCTAATTTACCCTAGAAAATTACACTTGATGACTTAAGGATGGTTTGGTCTCAAGTAAAACACACACAGCCTAGTACCAACCTCCAAGTACTTCATTTTCAGAGGTTTCCAGGCTGATGAAGCCTGTTTGCTGACCCAGTAGCAGAAAACATGCATGTGCCATGGGCTGCAGATTAATGTTCAAGCATCCCATTTATGCTGTGCTCAGCCCAAGAATATGTCACCCAGAGGAGCAACAGCCACGTGTCTGTGTGTGGAAAGTAAGTGGATGCATGAGTTGAGTTTGAAAGATACTCCTGAGCTCTACAGTCAGCTATGGCTGCCTGAAATCTGTAACTGCATAGAATCATAGAATGGTAAGGTTGGAAGAAGACCTCAAGGATCATCTAGTTCCAACCCCCTGCCATAGGCAGGGACACCTCCCACTAGTACAGGTCACTCAAGGCCTCATCCAACCTGGCCTTGAACACCTCCAGGGAGGGAGCAGCCACAACCTCCCTGGGCAACCTGTTCCAGTGCCTCACCACCCTCACTGGAAAGAACTTCCTCCTAACATCTAGTCTAAATCTTCCCTCTGCCAGTTTAAACCCATTGCCCCTTGTCCTGTCATTGCAAGATCTTACAAATAGTCCCTCCCCAGCCTTCCCGTAGGCCCCCTTCAGATACTGGAAGGCTACTATAAGGTCTCCTCGAAGCCTTCTCTTCTCTAAAGTAATTCCAAGACGGCAATATTTTTTAAATGCTTCCATTGATTTTTGTACCTAACATTTTAATTTGAAGACCAACACTTGATCTGATTTGAAATGACTCGATTCAACAGCAATTTGATTCACATTCTTGGAAGATCTGTAACAGCACTAAAAGCTGAACACATGCAGGGCTGAACTTTCCAAAGGCACAAAACAAACAGTAGTATAAAGCCATGTGGCCACAGAGGGCAAAACATGATTCTGATTGCTTTTCTCTCTGTGGAGCTCTCCAACACGTTAAGGTAACCAAATGTATGTATATATGTTGAGCAGATGAGACACAGTTTCCTGAGCTGTGTGTAGCCAACAGGGCTAGAGGGAAGATTTAGACTGGATGTTAGGAGGAAATTCTTTCCAGTGAGGGTGATGAGGCACTGGCACAGGTTGCCCAGGGAGGCTGTGAATGCTCCCTCCCTGGATGTGTTCGAGGCCAGGCTGGACGAGGCCTTGAGTAACCTGTGCTAGTGGGAGGTGTCCCTGCCTATGGCAGGGGATTGGAACTAGATGATCCTTGAGGTCCCTTCCAATCTTACTATTCTATAGTCACAGGTTGCAGCTAAGGCTTGATCTCAGGAGCTGAATCCTGCACCCTCTGGCTGCACTAGCCAGCTCAGAGTTCTACAGTTGTCTCCTGTGCCTTGAAGAGAACCAAAACAGTCAAAGTCACCACAATGATTTTCTTACTGATGCAGTAGGGAGACCAGAGCCCATCTGAGAATGTGCCAACACATGCTCCTTTGGTGCAGGATTGTAGATTCTTTCAGCAGCTGAGTAGGTACTAGGTACCTGGGACTTGTTCTGGTCCCTTGTTTGGAGCTGAGGATCTCAGCTGGTTAAGCTCCTTATCTCTCTCTCATTAATGAGGGGTGACTTCATTCATGTTTATAAATATGTAAATGCTGAGTGCCAAGAGGAGAGGTTCTCCTCCTCCTCTACTATGCCCTGGTGAGGACACATCTCAAATATTGTGTCCAGTTCTGGGCCTCTCAGTTCAAGAAGGACAGGGAACTGCTTGACAGAGTCCAGTGCAGAACCACAAAAATGATGAAGTGGAACATCTTCCTTACAAGGAGGGATTGAGGGAGCTGGGGCTCTTTCATTTGGAGAAGAGGAGACTGAGAGGTGACCTCACTAGTGTTATAAAGATATAAAGGGTGAGTGCCAAGAGGATGGAGCCAGGCTCTGCTCAGTGATGCCCAATGACAGGACAAGGGGCAATGGGTGGAAGTTGAGGCATAGGAAGTTCCATGGAAACATGAGGAGGAATTTTTTTCAGTGTGAGGGTGACAGAACACTGGAACAGGCTGCCCAGGGGGGTTGTGAAGTCTCCCTCTCTGGAGATATTCAAGACCTGCCTAGATGCATTCCTGTGTGAGCTGGTCTAGGTGATCCTGCTCTGGCAGGGAGGGTGGACTGGATGATCTTTCAAGGTCCCCTCCAGCCCCTAACATTCTGTTATTCTGAGATTCTCTGTGCCTGTCCAAATTAGATAAAGTGCTCACCAAAGAGAGAGATGACTGGGGGAGCTGGTATGGGTCATACTGGCAATGTTTGGATGTAGAGGTGGCAATGGGTAGTAGGAGTGAAGTGCTGCAGGTGATTGGTGGTCTGATGAAATTCATTCTATGTTTGGCCAGTAGTAGAAGATTCAGTGGACTTCAGAGAGAGGCAGCAGCTGAGGAATATTTCTGTAATCACTTGGATGTATGTGTTTCTCCTTGGCCATGCAGCTTTTATTCTTCCCTTGTGCTTTTGCAGTAAACTCACAGAGGTTTAATTTTGTAAAGCAACTGACAAAACACCAAGTAGATTATACCAACTTTATGCAGCATAAGGGGTCAGGAATAATTCAATCTTGTGGACTGACAATATTATGATTTACACCTCAGAAGTATCTGTGAGATGCAAACAAAATCAGGTCCCTGTTGTGTCAGGCTCTGCTTATACAAGAGATGGTCTCTGCCAAAAGACTTTGCAATCAGAATGTTGAGTGATCCTCAGCAATTGTACGTGCTACTAGAAGATAGAGCTGCATCAGGTGCATAATAAAAATGCTCACAGTTCACAAACCTGTCAGGGCAGACAGATAGCATTGCTTCATCTAATACAGGTTTCCATCTGTGGGTAGCCTGCTATTAGTAAAACACGTTATGCAATGCTCTGTGACGATTCATAATAGCTTGAATCTGAAGAGAGGAAGGTGAAGTAATGAAGAGAGTTCACAGGTATAGAAATGAGATAAAGAAGGTGCAGCAAGTCCTCTGGTAAAGCAGCTGCCCAGATGCTCTTTTCTCTTTACAGAAAAATCCGAGCCCATGGTGCAGCATCTGCAGTGAAAGGCTCAGCTGAGCTGTCACTTGGGGTCATGCTGTTTGGCCTTTTGTAGCAGTGAGCTCAGTATATATATTGCAGAAGGAAAATGTTCCTACTACCTCTGACAATGCTTTTCACTCTTTGGTAGAAGGAAAAAAAAAAAACAAACCAGCCCTGCTTCTGACTGTAAACCCAACTAGGAGAGAGTAAAGTGTGTGGGGTTTCTTTAATGCTGTTTCTTGCTTCAGAGAAATACTGAGTTACTGATCACATAGACTTGGGTGTGTATGAGCATCACTTTCTTTAGAAGATAAATGGAGTGTGAGTGGTAAACAGCTTTTCTTATGTGCTTCTTGTCTAGTTAATGTGAGCTTCATAGATGACCCCCAAAAGTGAGCAATCATGTCACAAAATTCTGCTCAATTTCCTATTGTGATAAAAGATGTTTAATGCATTTCACCTGTGTTAGTCTAAGCTATGCTTCTGTACTATGAATCTCTCATGTCTTGGAGGCCCTTTACTAACTACATTTTGAAGATGGTGTTTCTGTGATGACATAACAAGGAAAGAACAGTTACAGGACTTGGAGGATACAGGTTAGTCCTTGTTAGCTATGCAGAAAAAAAACCAAACAAATGGCAACCTTCAGGTTCAGATGAATTATCATGGGCACCAAATGAACAAAAGAACTGAAACACCTTGCCAATAGTCATCTTCAGATGCACTGCCTTATTTAGCATTGCCTATGTTAGCAGGTCCAGACTGGCAGCCAAAGTCTCTGATTCCAGTGCCTTGGCACCCATGCCTGGCCCTAACCACCTGCAGGCCTGCATTCCTCCTCAGGGGCTGAGGACTCCACCAGGCAACAAGCAGCCTTGAAACCATGGCACTGCCATTCCCAAAGCCTTCTGCAGGCCTTTGAAGTTCTAATTCCACCTCTGTAAAATGTGTTGTGGCACTCCTGGGTTGGTCTGCTCTGGGGATTAGTGTATGAGTTACTCTCAATAACTCCCTATTGTTCCTGGGAAGATTATCTAAGGTACAGATTGCCTGAGGTGCAGAGACATCGAAGGTAGCTCTATGTGACAGTATGGGACTGCTTAGACTGACTTACATGGGTGTAGCACCATGTGAACAGAGCTGCATAGCTCCTGGGCTGCTCAACATAGGCACATGCCTGGCCTGGAAAGCTCTGGTGAGGCAGCTCCCTGTGCCTCTGTGGTGCTTTATTTTGTCTTTCATTTTCTTTCTAAACCAGGCTCTCTACTATTCCTGGTAACAGAGAATGTTCTATGAGACCCATAGAAGTAGCTACTTGGACATCTGTGACAGTGTATCTTCTGTCCTTGTCACAGATAACTGCTTCTACAGCAGGGAACAAGGTAGCCTCCAGAAGGAAGTGAAAATGAATGCAAGCATCTGCTGTAGATGGAGACTGACAGAGTAGCAACTGTCAGAAAGTTGCAAAAGAATGGGAAAAAACCAAGTTTGTCTTTCCTGGAGACTGCTGATGTGGTCTTCAGTCTGGGGCTGTCTATGAGAGTGGAAAGAACCCTCAGCAGAGTCAGGCTTCAGGCAGTTGTTAGAGCCGGAGGGTTTGGGAATTTGAAGTTTGGAGCTGGAACCCTCACAGGGCTGAGATTCAGATAGAGGCAGCAGAGGGTGCCTTGTGCCCAGGAAAGCAGAAGCATTTCCTTGCCATGGCCAAGCCTAACAAAATCCTTTCTTTGGATAGTGTTGTTGCTGTTACGTTGTGCAGCAAGCGCAACTCCTGGCTCACTCCATCCCTTCCCAAAGCAATAAGCATGGCAAAGGCTTGAAATACAAGAAACAACAAGTAGCTCTTTCACTTAAGCAGGTATTTTTCTGTCATACATTGCATCACATTGTGATTCTGTGCTCCAGCCTCAAATTTTTCTGTGGCCTCTACAGCTTTTCCAGTCTCTGATCCTTCCTGAGTGTTTGTGTGAAGCCACTTTGTGATTTCTCAAGCAATGTGTCTCTGCAAAAGAATAGGCTCCAGCAAACAAACAAACAAGAAGTTCTGCACTCTAAAAATACCATGAAAAATTTAAAGGGCTATTAAAAAAACCTAAGTCATAGACTGGATCAGGATGATCTACATGAAAGAGAGAACAATATTCAATTTGTCTAAACCCCATGTTCTTCTCCAAAGGCACTAGAGAAAACTGTTCAGAGGCATAATGTAAATTAGAAACACAGTTCATACTTGAATGAAACTAATTAACACAGGATGCAGCAGGGATGGCATAACCACAACNGCCCAGGACTCGGTTGGCTGTCTCGGCTGCATGTGCACACTGCCACCACAGTGTGCCACATACATACCACATTATATACCACCACAGTATTTCTTCCCTTTGAAGACAGGTAATTGTAAGGAATACAGTATTTTGGAGAGTTGTTCTCCCCAGTCTCTCTGTGCTGCACAGTGTATTAGCTACAGAAGATTAAAGCTGCCCTTGTGCTCCTTTGGTTGTTTATCTGAGGCCATCAGTGTCTCCAGTGGGATGAAGTCACAGAGCAGAAGATGCTGCATATAAACAAAAAGGCATGATATTACCTTCAAAGAGAAAACCAATTGAGAAGTCTTGACAGATCTCTAGATTATTTGTGTTCCTCTGAAAAAGGGATTGCTTTTATTTAGATAAATTTTTCAAAGAAAGCAAGCTCAAAGCAAAGTAGGAATTGCTGGCATTGTTGTCTCTGCAGAACTGCTACCAGGTCCACATCCTCATTTAACCTATGGTGTTCATACCTTCTGAAAATTACTGCAGCTTGAGCCATTGATTCAAAGTAAGACCAGGTTGTTTACAGTGAGCTGAAAGTGTTCCAGGGGCCCTGGGCAGTATCAGCTTTATCAAAGAATCATAGAATTGTTCGGGTTGGAAGGGACCTCAAGGATCACCCAGTTCCAACTCCCCTGCCATGGGTAGGGACACCTCACACTAGACCAGGCTGCTCAGAGCCACATCCATCCTGGCCTTAAACACCTCCAGGGGTGGGGCTTCCACCACCTCCCTGGGCAACCTGTTTCAGTGTCTCACCACCCTCATGGTGAAGAACTTCTTTCTAACATCCAATCTGAATCTACACACTTCAAGTTTTGCTCCATCCCCCTTAGCCCTATCACTACCTGACACCCTAAAAAGTCCCTCAGCAGCTTTCCTTTAGGCCCCCTTCAGATACTGGAAGGCCAATGAGGTCATCTAGGGCACTTGTCGATACAGGAGGAGCCCTCCCTTTCTAGCAGCTCCAAGAGGAAAAGGGTGCAAGCATCATTACTCACTCTTTTTCCCGAAGGCACTAGCACAGAAACTAAGAGGACTGTACTGTGCCTTTATGCCCAAGTCCTAATGCAAGGTAGACACTGCTTCCAGATCTCAAATGCTCTTTCTAGCAGAAGGTGGAGGCAGTCATTGCAGAAGAAGCATCCCTCTTGCCACTCTGAGGCATTGCTTTTTCCCTGGCTTCACAGCCTCACAGTCTGGTACTACAGTCTGCTCATTGTAAGAATTGTGGGACTGTAGTAGTTACAGAGTTAACACTCTAGTTTCTTTCAGAATTATAAATAAAGAATTGTATTGGATACTGAAGGACAACAAAAGATAAATCTATACCATTCCATTTGTTTGTTACTTAGGAGAAAAGTCTGCTGTGTAAATAGTTCCTCAGTCTTTTATTCACTTTTTTGCCTCCTGCATTGCCTGCTCCTTAACTCCTCCTTTCTGGTTTCTACACTAACCTTGGCTGAGTAATAACAGTTGGGGTCTATTTTGGTTTTCTTACTGGGTGGAGGAGTGGAAGGTGGCTGTTAGCCCCTTTTGGGCTTTCATTCAGGGGGTTTGAGGAACAATTCAGGGGGATCCCTGTGAAGATCCTTGTGTTATTTCTAAAGTGTAAGTAACTGTAAGCATTTGTAAATATATTTTTGTACATATGTATTATATTATATGCTTGTAAATTTAGCTTACTGTAAATACATAGCTTCGTTTGCTTCTAACCCATCTGAGCTGGTCTGGTAAATTTATTTGGGGGGTAACCTCAACCCACCACAAGGACACAGAAGATGGCTCTCAGCCTCCATTTTTGAGTACCTTCCTTCTCATTTTGAGGACTTGGGTCTATGTGACTATTCAGGAAGTAAGGGCATGGTCCAGTATGTTTCAATACTAATTATAGCCCACAGCCAATCACACATACCTAATGCAAAATCTGAAGATCTGCAAGCAAAATTTTACTTTGTCTGCACTATTATCTGAAATCTTTGCTGAAGTTTTATTCTATTTTCAGTATTTTTGGTGCAACAGAAGCATGATCACGTTTAGCCTCTCAGGGACTTCAGAGATTCAGTTGAATCTCTATACCCTGGTTTATATACATGAACTTGTAGCTGCTAAAGATCATTTTTGGTCCAGTCTTGAATATTATTCTCTTCACTAATTTATAAAGCTCTTAAAAATGCTGCTATTGAAAGGCTTTTCCAGAGCTTTAACTCTCCAGTAAGGAGAAACTGTGTTCTCATTTCTAGCCTATTTCTCCTCTCTATGATTACATGCTCTGTTTCCAAATCAGGGACAGCAACTTACAATTTAGCATATCTATCCCCCTGAGCCCTTTTGGCTACAACCTCCTACTTGCCATGTTCTACATCATCTTCGCTGGTAACAGCTGAAGCAAAAGCCTGCTACCCTTGGATTATGCCTGGCTGTACAAGTCCTTCTATTCTCTTGAGCTGTAATGATGTGGTGTTTTTTTTCCCCACATGGTGCTATGGATCCTGCTGTTCCTTGAAACAACTTTCACTGTGTGACATCTTTGTTTTCTATAATTTTTATTCCTTTGTTGAAAGAAAAATGGCTGGAGGGACAGGGTGTGTAGAACTGGGGTATTTAAATGGTGAAAAAGAGAGCTTCAGATTTGGCAACATCTGAATCTTGGCAGGAGATATACTTCAATTATGTCTGAGCTGGACTGCAAGCCAGAAATAATTCCTCCCTCCTCCTAAATCTCCCTACAGGCTTTATCAATTTGCCTATTCTGAAAGTGCCTCACACACACTGACAATTGTGGTTTCCTCACAACTTACGTGCTGGCTACTGTGTTCTCCTGCAGGACATCCTGAGGAGTTGCCATTCTTTCCATTACAGGTAGCACTTACCTTAATTAATAAACCAGATAATCATCAGGGAGAGCAGAAACAAGAATAAGTGACTCCATATGGCTGTCACGAAAAGGCAGAGTTGCTTCCTCTTGTCTTCTTCAAGAGAGGTGAAAAGTTTTCCTCCTTTAATTGCTGTATAACCTTGAAAGTTCCTGCTTCTCCAAACCCAGATGACACTGTCCCTGTGTCAGTACAGCCTCTGCTGGATCTCACCCTGAACAGTCACTTCCAGCCTGAAGGGCTCTGCAATTCAGAAGGAAATTGCTCTCTACAACTACCCAAAGGGAGGTTGTAGCCAGGTGAGGGTTGGTCTCTTCTCTCAGGCAACCAGTGACAGAACAAGAGGACACAGGCTCAAACTGCACCAGGGCAGGTTTAGGCTGGATGTTAGGAAGAAGTTCTTCACAGGAATAGTGATTGGCATTGGAATGGGCTGCCCGGGGAGGTAGTGGAGTCCCCATCCCTGGAGGTGTTTAAAAGGAGGCTGGATGAGGCAGTTAGTCACAGCCCTCAAAATGGAGAGGAACCTGGTGGGGAGCTTCTAGACATACAGATAAAAAGGATTCATTATGTGTTCCCTCCTGGGAGCCACTTTCCCAGACCTATGCACAAACACCCTGGGGGTTCTCCTGAGCAAGAAGATAGGCTGATACAGTTGGCATTGTTCAGCCTGGAGAAGAAAAAGCTCCAGGGAGACATTATTGCACTCTTTTAGTACTTAAAGGTGGCCTATAAGAAATCATAGAATAGTTTAGGTTAGAAAGGACCTCAAAGATCATCTAGTTCCAACCCCCTGCCATAGGCAGGAACACCTCCCACTAGAACAGGTTGCTCAAGGTCTAATCCAACCTGGCCTTGAACACCTCCAGGGAGGGAGCATCCACAACCTCCCTGGGCAACCTGTTCCAGTGTTTCACCACCCTCACTGTAAAGAACTTCTTCCTAACATCTAATCTAAATCTCCCCTCTTCCAGTTTAAACCCATCAAGGCCTGTTGCAAAAGAACAAGTTAAAGAGGGTAGATTTAGACTAGATATAAAAAGTGACTACAATGATACTGGTGAAACACTGGAGCAGGTTGCCCAGGGAGGTGGCTTCCAAACTCTGTAACTGATGGTTTTCTGGCTCTCTACTTCCTCCTACACTGCTAGCAATAGCTTAAAAATATAAAAAAAAACTGCAGCAAATTTAGTCTATCCATTTAATCCATCCATTTTGTGATTTTAAACTTCCTATTCTGATTGGGAAGAGGTTTTCTTTCAACAGCCAGCTTCCCTGGGTGGGCTCACCATTGAATGGCAAGACTCAAATATCGTCAGATTCTTTAACATAAGGTCTGGACACCATCCCTCCATCTGAGAAAGCAAGGACTTTGGAAAGGTAGGGATGTCTCCTCATCTTAGGGTGTTCACAGAATCACAGTGTTAGGAGTTGGGAGGGACCTTGAAAGCTCATCCAGTCCAACCCCCCTGCCAGAGCAGGATCACCTAGACCAGCTCACACAGGAATGCATCCAGGCAGATCTTGAATATCTCCAGAGAAGGAGACTCCACAACCCCCCTGGGCAGCCTGTGTCAGGGTTCTGTTGCCCTTACACTGAAAAAATTCCTCCTCATGTTTCCATGGAACTTCCTATGCCTCAACTTCCACCCATTGCCCCTTGTCCTGTCATTGGGCATCACTGGACCCATCCTCTTGGCTCTCACCCTTTACATATTTATAAACATCAATGAAGTCACCTCTCAGTCTCCCCTCCTCCAAACGAAAGAGCCCCAGCTCCCTCAGTCTCTCCTTGTAAGGAAGATGTTCCACTCCATCATTTTTGTGGTTCTGCACTGGACTGTGTCAAGCAGTTCCCTGTCCTTCTTGAACTGAGAGGCCCGCAACTGGGACACAATATTTGAGATGTGTCCTCACCAGGGCACAGTAGAGGGGGAGGAGAACCTCTCTCCACCTAATTACCACAACCTTTCTGATACAGCCCAGAATGGCATTGGCCTTCTTGGCCACAAGAGCACGTTGCTGGCTCATAGTCAATCTTTCATCCACCAGGCCCCCCAGGTCCTTTTCCCATTCACGGCTCTCCAACAGGCCAGTCCCCAACCCATACTGATGCCTGGAGTTGTTCTTTCCCAGGTGCAAGATTCTACACTTGCCCTTTTTGAATTTAACCTTCTCCTTGCCCAACTCTCCAGCCTGTTCACGGACCTGGAGCCAGGCTCTCAGGTTCTGCCTTGGCCTCCCCATTCAGTAGCATGACACATTTCTGCCAAGCAGCTTCCGTGGTTTACAGCATGAATCAAAGGAGTCTCCCTGCAACTCCTGGTGTTTGTTACAAGTTGTAGTGTGTCTTGGCAGCCAAAACACTCTTAGTTTGCTCCAGCTGAATAAAATCTGCCTGAGGCAAAAAAATAGTCCCTGAAGGTATTGAACTAGGCAGACTAAAGCCAAGACCAGTTCGAAAAACTTTAGAAATAATTAACATGGTGCAATAGAGGCAGAAATAGAAAACAGGAAGAAATAACTTGGTTTGCCTTAAGTCTTAGTGAAGTGTGTTCCAAGCCTGAGGATTAAATGCTAAATTCCTGTCCTGGATCTGAACTATTAACAGTTTTCCATCCTTAACTGAAGCTGCTTGTCCATGTTGGAATTTCTGCTGTGGTTGTTGCTATGAGATTTCTGGGTTTAATAGATAGTACTCAGAATACCTAGTTCAGATGCTTAGTTTGACTGAATTTCATCTGTATAGAATCATAGTCTATGATTCTATATAGATGAAATTCATCCATGTTGGAATTCGTCCATGCTGGAATTTCTACTGTGGTTGTTGGGTTTAATAGATAATACTCAGAATATGTAGTTCAGATGCTTAGTTTAACTGAATTTCATCTATATACACTGGTTTTAGTGTAAAAGCATTGGAGAGAGCACTGGATCATGCCAGGGGAGGTATAGGCTGGATATTAGGGAAAATTCTTCACTGAGAGAATGATTGGCATTGGAATGGGCTGCCCAGGGAGGTGGTGGAGTCATTGTCCCTGGAGGTGTTCAAGAAAAAACTGGATGAGACACTAAGTGCCATGGTCTAGTTGATTGGATAGGGCTGGGTGATAGGTTGGACTGGATGATCTTGGAGGTCTCTTCCAACCTGGATGATGCTATGCTTCTATGATTCTATGATTAGCTTGGTGGGACTGTTAAGACAAGGTTTTCCCCAGCTAGCTCAGTGTGGAGTCTCATGTGCTCTCTTGCAGAAGAGACAAAAAGATGCAGTAATCAAATCAGACTGAGAGAAATCTAGCCATCTGCTCTGTGTCATGGTGACCAGAAGTTAGAAGATAAGCAAATTTGCAAACCTAGTCTCAAAGAGGTTGTTTGCTTTGGTCTTTATATATTTCCTGGGCACTCTGATGGCCTCACTATAGCAGATGGATAGCTTTCTGATAAATGCTAACAAAGTTATGAGGAACAGATCTGCCTTCTCTCTAATGAAAAGCGTAACAGTAAAAAGCTAGGGAAAACAAGCCGCAACTGGTCCATCCACTTAATGGAGTTTGATCATTGCCATTTACTGGAATATTTGGCTTTGCATCAATCAGGAGCCTTGAAGATGCCTGTTTCATCTTTGTCAGGCACTGAAAATGCAAATTTTTAAGGGAGCCAGTAGCAACATGACCTGAATAAACTACAGATGCCACTTTACTCTGCCCTGGTGAGACCTCACCCGGAGTATCGCATCCAGCTCTGAAGACCTCAGCATAGAAAGGACATGGACCTGGTGGAGCGGGGCCAGAGGAGGGCCATAAAAATGACTGGGGGGTTGGACCACCTCTGCTACAAAGACAGGCTGAGGGAGCTGGGGTTGTTGAGCCTGGAGAAGAGAAGGCTCCAGGGAGACCTAATAGCAGCCTGTCAGTAGCTGAAGGGGATCTGTGAGAAGGCAGGAGAGAGACTGTTTACAAAGGCCTGCAGTGACCAGGGGCAACGGCTTCAAACTAGAGAAGAGCAGATTTAGGTTGGATGTTAGGAACAGGTTCTTTACCATGAGGGTAGTGGAGCACAGGAACAGGTTGCCCAGGGAGGTGGTTGGGGCCCCATCCCTGGAGATATTCAAAGTGAGGCTTGACAGAGCTCTGGGCAGCCTGATCTAGTTGAGGATGTCCCTGCTGACCGCAGAGGGGGTTGGACTGGATGACCTTTGGAGATCCCTTCCAACCCAGACCATTCTATGATTCTATCCTATGGTTCTATAGCAGGTGGGATGGTTTTGCATTTACAGGATGGACTTCAAACCAATCACAGGTTTTAAGAAGACACCTATTAGTGGGATATTCTTCATTGCTGAGTGCAACACAAATGTCAGGAAATTATCTGCTGTTAGAGTGCTCCAGGCATTCAGAGCAATTGGTTCCCATTTTCTATCTTCATTGCATCCTCCATCAAATGTAGGACTGAACCCCCTTTCATGGGAGGAGGTGGACTGTGTTTTTCAAATGCTCTAACTCTTGGCAGGAGTGTCCATGCTCAGTGCAATCACTGAGGATCTCGGCTGCTGACCATGCTACTTTTCAAACTCTCCAGCTCTGGCAGAAATGGATTTTTCTCTCAATCTTATTTTCCATGTGATGCTGGGAAGGAAGCTGGCAATTGGGAAGTTTTTCTGAGATTTCCTTTGAGGTTAACTAGGAAAGGAAAACTGGTGTTAACCTTAACAGACTTGAGGAAACATAGGATGTGTGCTGGGTTTGGTTAGGATAGAGTTACGTTTTCTGATTGCTTTGTTGTCATGTTTTTTGTGTTTTCGTTTTTTGGGTTTTTTTTCTTTCTTTTTTTTTTTTTTTTTTTACAGAATTACAGAACTT
>WBNM01009332.1:0-61239 GCA_013399055.1 Ramphastos sulfuratus | reverse complement strand
TGGTGATGTCTACTTCACTCATAGGCTTGCTGAGATGTTTAAGAATAAGTACTCAAAACATAGATAAGCCACTTGGGCTTGTCGTCTCTCAGGCTGTTAGCAGCTTCTGGCTTTTTCTCCTCTCTGCTGAGTAACCTCACTAACCACTTTTCTTCTAACCCCCCTGGCTGATCCTCCAGACTCACTTTGCATGTAAGGCAAACCCAGGGGTAAGGTAGAGGGGTGAGGAGAAGGTGGAAGGGTGGTTGGGAGCCCCTCCTGGGGTCTCTGATTTCTGGGAGGGGTGTTGTGTTTCTGTATTACCTTTAACTTGTATATTTCTGTAAATATTCCTGTATATTGTGTATGTATCTGCTTGTATATTGTGCTGAGCTGTAAATAGAGCTTCAGTCCTTAACTTCCAGCTGGCTGAGTTCTAGTCTGGGTCATTTCACAAAGTGTGGAGGGGCGGGGAACTCCCAAACCATCACATCTCCCAATTTACCTTTCCATCCCATCATGAGTGTGGAAGGTGGAAGTTGTGTGAGCAGCTTCGTGGGGCTTGGCTGCCAGGTGGGCAGCAAGGCACAAACCAACAGGGTAAAACACCTACTACTATAATCATCTCCCACTGCCAGGAAAATGGAAAAAAAATAGGGCATATAGCACTCAAACCTAAGGCCAGCTTCAATGTAGTGTTGCACAACTATTCTCCTCTAGAGGGAACTTGTAGATTGTCTGCTCTGTGTCCTTTAACTTCTGGCCACCTTATTTTTGTTAATGGTATTGATCCAGTCTTGGCAAACAGCACTATTTTTTACTCTGTGACAATACTCTGCATTTTGGAAAAGTAAAGGTTTTGAGGAACATCCTTAGATGAAACTTGTGTTGAGTTTGGCATGTTTTCTCTTAAAGATAATGGTGGAAGTGGTGTTTTAGAAGACATGTGACCACTTTGCTGACAAACTTCTGCTTTCTTAGTAGCAGAGGAGCTTACAGAGCAGCTTTTGTTTGGTTCCATAGGCTCGGCAGAGCAGGTGACATTGCTGCAGGTGATGTTTCTTTAGGCCCTTTCTCAGCAGCTGGAACGATGTTCCCTGTTGAGCTGGAAATAGAGAGAAAGGAACAGAAGTCAGATCTATCACTACCCCTTTTCCCCTAGAAGAATTTTTGGCTTCTAATCCTTACAGAAACAGTTTGAAGGTTCAGGCAAAGGCTAAACTTGTAGTTATAATTAATTTGCAGCCTTTTGCCAAATGCCTTCATTAGTGCATGTTGAGTAAGGTGACTGATGATAAAAATGTGACCCTCTGTGTGGGCAATTCTTGTTGATAAATCTAAAGCTGAGCATCAGATTTGGCATCTGGGTATTTGTTTTTGTATCTCTTGATGCTTTTTCAGTGGAGCATAAGGCATATGCTGAGATATTTAGCAGTCGGTCTATTGAACGTGTTGTAGTGATTTATTTTGTAAACACTTGGTAAGGAGTGTATTTTCCATTGATGCAAATTTAGAATGCACACAGTGCAATGTTGGATGTTAGGAGAAAGTTCTTTACATTGGGGATGGCTGAGCACTGCAATACATTGCCCAGAGAGGTGATTGAGGCCCCGTTCCTGGACATATTCAAGGTAAGGCTCGAGGGGCTGTGGGCAACCCTATGTAGTTGAGGATGTCCATGCTCACTGCAGGGAGCTTGGACTAGATGACCTTTAGAGGTCACTTCCAACTCGTGTGAGTCTATGGTTCTATAATCCTGATCTAGTTGGAGGTGTCCCTCTCGCTGCTGGGAGGTTGGACAAGATGACTGTAATGAAATGATTCAAAATTAATTAATTATATTAATTTTGATATCCAGGCAGAGATTGTTAATAACTATGAAAACTGTTTATTAACATTAAATCTCGCCACAAAACTTATATACAAGGTTCAAAAACACACAGTTTGGAAATGTATACATACAGGGAACAGGCAAAACTGGAACACTTTAAAGGCAACCAGCATAAGCAAACATTTTTACTGGTAGAGAAGGTTTGTGCGGTCACTTACACTGCTTGCAGTTAATTGTCCTGCTTAGCCACTGGATGGGCGCAGGAAGCTCCTTTCTGCTTATGGCAGAAGGCAATCAATGATTACAAGAGGCTTGAAGTATTTACTCACAAAAATATCACGGGACAATACCCAAAGCANCAAAACCTTGGGGTAAGGTATAGGGGTGGGGAGAAGGTGGAGGGGTGGTTGGGAGCCCCTCCTGGGGTCTCTGATTTCTGGGAGGGGTGTCGTGTTTCTGTATTACCTTTACCTTGTATATTTCTGTAAATATTGCTGTATATAGTGTATCTATCTGCTTGTATATTGTGCTGAGCTGTAAATAGAGCTTCATCTAAAACTTCCAGCCGGCTGAGTTTTAGCCTGGGTCATTTTACAAAGTGTGGGGGGGCAGGTAACTCCCAAACTCACATCAAGCACAGAAGGAGGGGGAGCATGCCTGGGCAAGCCATGACATGTACAAGCCCACCTTGGCCTTTTTTAGGCCTACCATGACAATGACCCTTGAGGGTCCCTTCCAACCCAGTGCAATCTGTGAATCCTACCAGGTCAGCACTGAGACACAGGCACTCCTATTTCCAGGTAATGACAAGTTCCTGGTGAAAAGAAGAGGGTAGAAAGCTCCTACCATTGCCCAGGGGCAGCACCTCTCATCTCCAACATGATTAAATTTGTGATTCAGCAGAACAGAAAAGGCCTTAAACAGCTTTTACCACTTTCCTTTGCTGTTTGGCAATGCACACCATCTTTCCTGCAGCCATCTGCACTGCCTGACATTAATTTTGCTGGCTGTCCCTGAACAGTTGCTGACTATCCCTTTCTGACTGATAATTGCTGCCCTACTGTCAGGGAGCTTTTTGGCTATGGCATAAAAATGCGAGGCCTGGGGTGCAGGAAGAAAAGAGAGAAAGGAAGAAAAGAGCAGCAGAACAGACTGATCCCCATGTTTTTCCATAGCTTAAATGTATGGAAGGTGTGTGTGTGAGTGTTAGAATTTCTGACTGACCATGGAAGTACTAGAAGCTTTGTATAAAACCTTGTGTGATGTCCTTATGGACAAAATAATATCTATCAGTCTGTGAGCTATGCAAGATCAATCTTGCATACCAAGGAAAAGTTCACCCTGAGAGTCTTTAAAATTTCTGTTTAAAACCTATGTAACTGCAAAAATTAAATACTTCTGCTTTCTGTTAGGATGCATAGAACCTGTGGTAGAGAGTAAAATGCCTCTGTGACCACACAGGAAAACATAAGCACATTCAGTTTAGAGGAAGGATGTTTTGGGATGTTTGTGTAAGTTAGTTTGGCAGGAGACAAAAGGAGCACACTGTACCTCTAATTTTAGTGGGAGAAACAGAAAACACTCCCTAAATTATACTGCACAAGCTGAGACCCTGTGATCGTTTTGTAGAGGAAATGGTGCTTTACATCACAAGGAGCAAGGGGCAGTCAAAGGAACACTGTTTTCCCAGAATCACAGAATTAACCAGATTGGAAAAGTGACAGGGTAATAAATACATGTACAGATATATTCTAGTAACTGCTAATTTTGCACAGAGAATAATTAAGCAAACTTAGAAACACATAAAAACATTTTCCAGCAGTTAGAGTATTGGTGAAAGAAGTTTTATCTTGGAGAGCTTGCAGAGCAGAGCTCATTCAAGTGGAGCATTGGGCTAAGTGTAAAGTGGCTATTCAAAGCTTAAAAGACCAGAATCACAGAATCACAGAGCATTAGAGGTTGGAAGGCACTTCCAGAGACCAGAATCACAGAATCACAGAGCATTAGAGGTTGGAAGGCACTTCCAGAGACCAGAATCACAGAATCACAGAACATTAGAGGTTGGAAGGGACCTCCAGAGATCATCGAGTCTAACCCGTCTTCCAAAGCAGGATCATCTAGGGTAGTCCACACAGGAATGCATCCAGGTGGGTTTTGAAAGCCTTCAGAGAAGGAGACTCCTATAAGCTGTCACAAATACTGAAGGGCGTGACTGAGAAACTTGACCACCAGTGCAGAGGGGCCCCTCTCAGCCCAGACGGGGTTTACAAGAGCAGAACCACTTCCCTCAACCCATGTCTCATCTGAGTGAGACCAAAAGGAGTGGTCTAGAAGCAGTTCCGCTGACAGCCTGACTGCATGGTGGGATTTTTGCTGTTTGGGTTGATGAAGCTTGCTGTAAAACAGCACTGGCTAGCAGCACTCACAGGCACAAAACAGGAGCAGTTAATTTGATTCTTACCCTGTTCCCCAGCAAGATCAGCTGTATCTAACTCACCCCTGACTGATGTTTCTCTATTAATTGTCTTCTATTCTTAAGAACTGTCTGCTTTTCCCAAGCTGTCTACTCCACTGGTCTGCCTAGAAAGAAAGCAACTTGAACAAGGACATTGAAGTATTGGAGCAGGTCCAGAGGAGGGCCATGAAGATGATCAGAGGGCTGGAGCAGCTCTGCTACGAGGACGGGCTACAAGAGTTGGGGCTCTTCAGCCTGGAGAAGAGAAGGCTTTGAGGAGACCTTATAGTAGCCTTCCAGGAGCCTACAGGAAGGCTGGGGAGGGACTATTTACAAGGTCTTGCAATGACAGGACAAGGGGCAATGAGTTTAAACTGGCGGAGGGGAGATTTAGACTGGATGTTAGGAGGAAGTTCTTTCCAGTGAGGGTGGTGAGACACTGGCTGGCACAGGCTGCCCAGGGAGGTTGTGGCTGCTCCCTCCCTGAAGGCGTTCAAGGCCAGGTTGGACGAGGCCTTGATTGACTTGTACTAGTGGGAGGTGGTCCCTGCCTATGGCAGGGGATTAGAACTAGATGATCCTTGAGGTCCCTTACCATTCTATGATTCTATAAGCAAACAAACCACACAGCATGGCAGAGATTCATGCCACATGAGGCTGACTGCATGGGATGGCTTCTTATCTTGTCTACTCTGGAAAGTAGTTTTCCCAGATCAGCTTGGCTGACTTTTCCGTGGGGGTCAGGTTTGCCAGAGCTGTGAGCTTTTTGCTGGTCATCTTTGGGCTCTGCAGCTGGTTCACATACTAAATTTTCACCTTGAAAGTCCACCTTTTAAATTCAAGCCAAACTGTGCTTGTGTTTGTAGCCCTTCCAAGAACTTGGAGCAACTTGCACTATGGTGATATCCTGCTGAGAGGAACTGTGAACTTGGTAGTTGCTGCAGGGCACAGAGAAGAGGAATCTGTGTTTTGTCCTCTCCTGCTCTGCACCCCACACTTTCTGTATGTTTTTCCGAGCCATTTTAGCCTTTCCATATAACAGTTTGCCTGTCTGTGGAACTGAAATAGCAACTCCTCTTTTCTGTGCTGAACGACTGTAAAATGCTTGGAGGGCCTGAAGTGTGAGCAGAAATAAAAATCAAGGACAAATTTAAAATACACAAATGACTTATTGAGGTGTTAACTTAATCCATAACAGTTAAAAAAGCACAAATCTTCCAATTTCTGTCACACCAAAGGTATCTGGGTATTTTTTCAGAGTTCTCTGCTGATTTCAATACAGAGTCCTGCTGAACACTTGCCTCCTCTCCCAGCTGCCTGCAATGAGAGGATCATAAGTGTGTAGCAATTTTCTGCCCTGATGCTGGGCCATGCTGTTGTCAGCATGCTGACTTGCTTTGGACAGCTGGAACAAGCTTCTTAGTGACAGTTTTTGGAAGGCAGAACTGACAATGCTTGTTTACAGCACAGGCTGCTACTGCTAAAACCAGTACCTGGGAGAGATTTTTGTGAAATGAGAATGGTTTCTGGCACTGCAGGGGAGTCATTGCAGCAGTTTTGGAAGCTAGCAGACAGTGTATGTGGAAGCTGCTGCCAGAAAGGAGGAGCAGTGATAGCTTCCTACTTGGATGAATAATGCCTCGTAACTCTGACAAGGTAACGAGTGAGGCTGTCTTGCAAGTGACACAGAACCAGAACTCTTCCCTTCCCACAGGTTTCTCAAGGTGCAGAGAAACTTAGTGTAGTAAAGAGAAGTGGCAAGTGACATGAATTCAGAGCAGGGGCAGTGTGATCTAAAAACATTGCTGTTAGGCAGGACAGCACTTCCCCAGCAGAAAGGATGCAAAAGCAGAGCACTGAGGAAGCAATGCTGGAATGGTGTCTTTCCTCAGCAAGCCACAGTTTTCATAGCTATGTGGTGCTAAGGAACAAGTCCTCTCTTAAAACCTTAGTCCAGGAAAATCTGTCTTGCCTACACTGATTCTAGAGGTTATAATGAAAAAAACAGAAGTGTGTACTTTTTTTTTTCCTTTTTCTTTCTCTATTTTTTTGTTTCCCCCTTTGTAAGCGAAAGGGAAAAGACAGTGAGAAATTAAGAACAGCTTAGGGTCATTGACAGTGCAAATTACCAAAAATCTTTATGGTTTCTAGATGACACTAAACATGAAAATTACTTCCTACACGTAACTGCTATGTGATCCTGGGCTGATGAAGCTTGAAACCTATATGCAAAACCAAGGCAGAAAAAATCCTGACTTGCTGCTGTGTTTTCCTTTTATGGAGAAGATAATGGACAATGGGAGACAGCTGAACAGGTTTAAATCTTTGACGTTGCCAGAGTGAATCATGTCAGACATAGAAACTGCAATTGGTTAAAAATATGATGCTTGAAATAACTAATTTTTTAAACTACACTGTGTAAATGAGCCAACATTTCTTATTTAAAGGGGAAAAAAAGATTAATCAGTTTTATGACTTGACAGCACATGAACATCATTATACCATTCAGCATATTCCAGACAAGAAATGGCACTCATCTGTTAGCATTATTGTTGGAGAAAGGCACTTTTGCTTGAAAGGCCTACAGAATTGGAGATTTTTCACAGTAAATAGTCCATTGTTTTAAATAGTCCTTGTTTTAAAAAGTTTGAACCATGCTGCTACTCTATTTTAAGTTTTACTTGCTTCCCATTTCAGTTGTTTGGTCTGGTTAAGCCTGCATTTGCAGGTTAGATCTTACAGAAGGCATAACTGAAATCTCTTCTTGATAAACTTGAATAGATTCCATCAGTCCCAAATTCAGAAATCCATTCCTCTTTAGGGAAGTGCTAGAACACAAGCTTAGCTTAAAAATCAATTTGAAATCAGTAAAAAGAGAGCTTCTTTACAGTGAGGGTGATGAGACACTGGAACAGGTTGCTCAAGGAGGTTGTGGCTGCTCCCTCCCTGGAGGTGTTCAAGGCCAGACTGGATGAGGCCTTGAGTGACCTGTGCTAGTGGGAGGTGTCCCTGCCTATGGCAGAGGGTTGGAACTAGATAATCTTTGAGGTCACTTCCAACCTTACCATTCTATGATTCTATGTTTCTGTGCAGTCATTTATTAATAATGTATTTTGAAGCATTTCCTCAAACAGGATGTTCTTGTGTATGTGCATTTTCTAGACCCTGAGAATGTTTTTCAGAGGTGTTGCTGGACCTATCTTAATATCCATAGGAAGGTCTATGCTATGTATTAACAGTGTTAGGTACTCTTCCCCAGAGCCCACCTCTCCTTCTAACCACTGCACCGGTAGTGTATAACACATTACAGGAACATCAGAAAGGGACCTGGGGGTTGTAATAGACAGGCAACTGAATATGAGCCAGCAGTGTGCCCAGGCAGCCAAGAAGGTGTTACAAATGATGCAAAATTAATAGCTGATATTAATTTTGATGTCCAGGTGAAGATTGTTAATAGCTATGAAAATTGTTTATTAACATTAAATCTCACCAGAAAACTTATTTACAAGGTTTGAAATGCATGGCTTGGAAATTTATACACACAGGGAATAGGCAAAACTGGAACACTTTAAAAGGTAACTAGCAAATGCAAACATTATACTGGAAGAGAAGGTTTTAGTAGTCACTACACTGCTTGAGGTTCATTATCCTGCTTAGTCACTGGATGGAGGCAGGAAGCTCCTTTCTGCTCATGGCAGAAGGCAATTAGTGATTACAAGAGGCTTGAAGTATTTACTCACAAAATAGTACCAGACAGTACCCAAAACACGTGGAGGGGTTGCTGTTGGTGGTCTCAAAGCCGTTAGAGGCTTTGGAGTTTTCCCAGGCTCTTTTCTCAGGCCGCTGGGACTCTGGCACAGTCCCTGACCTGGTTCCTCTTGACTCTTGATTCAGGAGAAGCCTTGCAGAGGGGCAGGCAGGATGAAATGCCATGTGCAGGCTTGGCACAATGTCGCACTGGCTGTGCAGGCTGATTGCCTGCAGGCATTTAGAGCCTCTTCCTGGTAGTGTAGTTCCAGACAGTTCAGGATGCAATGAGGGGGCAGCAGCAGGCATGAATACAATGGCAGAGGCATATTGTGCTACCTGCTCATCCCTTTTTATCAATACAGCCTGAGACTAACGGGCCTTTGGACATAGATTAGCCAATCAGGACGGCACTTTGCCATGCTCAACCATATTAGGTGAAGCCAGGGCTTTTGTTGTCCTTTCCCGTGGTTGCTCCCCTCAGCACAAAAGGAAGGGGAGCAGGGGAACATGTCTGGGCAGAGTCCTTAGACTCAGTGGCTCCCAGTTCTTTGTCCTCTTTCCTGTGGTTGCTTCTCCCCATCGCAGAAAGGGAGAGAGCAGAAAAACATGTCTTGGCAAGCCAGGACACATGTAAGCCTATTTTGGCCTGCTTAGGCCTACCACTACAGAAGGCCAATGGCATCCTGGCTTGTATTAAAAATGCTGTGGCCAGCAGGAGTAGGGAGGCGATTGTCCAGTTGTACTCGGCTTTGGTGAGGCCACACCTTGAGTGTTGTGTTCAGTTTTGGGCACTGCAATACAAGGGGTATGTGGAGGTGCTGAATCAGGTCCAGAGGAGGGCAACGAAGCTGGGGAAAGGCCTGGAGAATACATCTTATGAGGAGCGATTGAGGGAGCTGGGGCTGTTTAGTTTGAAAGAGAGGAGGCTGAGGGGAGACCTCATTGCTGTCTACAGCTACCTGAAGGGAAGTTGTGGAGAGGCTGCTGCTGGTCTCTTCCCACAGGTAATTTGATACAGCCTCAAGCTGAGGCTGGGTAGCTTTAGATTGGACATTAGGAAAAAGTTTTTCATGGGGAGAGTGGTCAGGCACTGGAATGGGCTGCCCAGGGAGGTGGTTGAGTCACCAACCCTGGATGTGTTTAATGGTTGTTTGGATGTGGTGCTTAGGGATACGGTTTAAGGTGAATCTTGTAGAGCAGGGTTTTAGGTTGGACTTGGTGATCCTGAGGGTCTTTTCCAACCTGGATGTTTCTGTGATTCTGTTATCTAAGCACTGAAACACTGCTGGCATCTCCAAAATGCACCCACTTGCCTTCTACCCACAGCAGGCCATGCAGAGAACATTCTCATCTCAGCCTTGCACAGCCACTCACGTTTCCTTAGTGGTCCTCTGCTGAGTTGATGAGTGCCTGAGAAGTCCAGGCAACGCAGATGCTTTCATCCAAAGGCTGTGCAGTTTGGCTTTCCTACTAACAATGTGATCATTTCCCTGTGCTTCACATTACAGGCTATTCTGCATCATGTACTAGGCAGTCATCAGGTATTCTTCACCTGGCAAACTTCTTGCACTGGGCAAGCTGCAGTCCTTACCATGCCAGGCATACAGCTTGTGTTGCATCTTTGCCTGATGTATTTGGACTTCTCCACCTGCTCATTCTTACTGTGCAGCAGTTTTCCCAGGGCTGCTGTAAGTCACAGGTATCCTGCACTCAGCTGCCTGTTTCAGTCTCTTAAGAACCCTGTTGCTCTCTAAGTTGTAGGCAGCAAAACCACACCTAAGACTTACAGTTCCTTTTCCAAAACTCTGTGCCCACACCTAGCTATCAGTTTCATCACCATTAGATCTCACTGATAGCCAGATTTCCTGTTTTTTTCAAGCCTGAAAAAGCACTGCTTTAGACTTCTATAGTAGTATTTTTGCCTTCTATCTTCATGACTTATTTTGTAAACTGGATGCAGTTTTTGCAGTAGTGATCACATCAGCCCTGCAGACAGAAGTAAAGTTCTATATCTGTTGCCACTGTAGTCAAGAAGTGCACATCCTTTTGCCCTCAGCATGCTGCTGCTTAATTCTATTAATACCTTGATTTTAAGGCTGTAAGTAACCTTGCACTTGGGCATAGTCTTTGCTTCTAGATATATGACCTTACTTTTGGCTGCATTAAGGCTTTTAAATGTGTTTAACCAGAGCTTAGTGAAGTGTAATAAAGACTACAAAGATGTCAGCTCACTGATTGCTTGGCTTCTCTTCTTCTGGACCTTATAATAGCCTTCCAGTATCTGAAGGGGGCCTACAGGAAGGCTGGGGAGGGACTATTTACAAGGTCTTGCAATGACAGGACAAGGGGCAATGGGTTTAAACTGGCAGAGGGGAGATTTAGACTGGATGTTAGGAAGAAGTTCTTTCCAGTGAGGGTGGCGAGACACTGGAACAGGTTGCCCAGGGTTGTGGATGCTTCATCCTTGGAGATGTTCAAGGCCAGGTTGGACGAGGCCTTGAGTGACCTGTGCTAGTGGGAGGTGTCCTTGCCTATGGCAGGGGATTGGAACTAGATGATCCTTGAGGTCCCTTCCAACCTTACCATTCTATGATCTATGGAGGTCTCTTCCAAGCCCTAACATCCTGTGATCCTGTGATCCTGTGCCCCAATCACAAGCAGTATTAACCAGGAAGGTGATGTCTTTTTAAGTACAAAAGAAGAGAGGAAATAAATGCTATAAAATTTGAGATTAAAAAAAAAAAAGATTGCAAAGACCAAAGAACTGAATAAAGTGAGATCCTATAGATTAGCTCCCAAGTTTTCAAATTTTCATTGTGATGTGTTAAATGACCTTACATGTAGTAATTCCTGATGCAAGACTTGTTTATCTAACAAAAAACCAGAAGTAGCAGACACCAGCAACTGGCAAATAAGGACAGGAGAAATACAAACCAAAAGCAAGGGAAGGAAGGTTTGTTGGCAGCTGTGTCACTATTTAGGGAGCATTCTCATATGAAAGATATANACAAACATGTAAGGATAGGCCTGGTTGGGGCCTCCAGAGGCTGTGCTTAGGCCTCTTGGATGGCGGAGGCATGGGGGGGGGAGAACTGGAGCACTGGGGATGATAGATTTAGTTTTGGGTTGGGGAAAATTCAGGGGATATGCTTATGGATTCTGTATCTGCTTTGTAACTTCTATCTGTAACACTCTCTCCAAAATACAATTCTGGTTTTTTCTCCAATTCGTTTGAGAGCTTCACTCTGTTGGCTCTTTAAACCCACGACACAAGGTCACATTTGACAGGGCTCTGAGCAACCTGATCTAATGGAGGATGTCCCTGTTCACTGCAGGGGGGTTGGACTAGATGACCTTTAGAGGTGCCTTCCAATCCAAACCATTCTGTGATTCTATGACTGGCCTTCAGGCAGCAGTAACTGGAAAAGTTCAACAGACTAGAGAAACGAGTAAATAATTGTCTCCTATGTATGAGTTAGAGCTTCCACTTTGCAAAAAACAACTAGGGGATTGTCCACAAAGAAGTAAATTAAGAAATCTTTAGGAAATACAAAATAAAAATTTGGATTAGTTAAATGAGGCTGGTAGCAAAAATTTTTTACTTTTTCACACCTTCAACTAATTTCTTCTTTCACACTAAGCTATAGCCCTACTTTGTGAATCTCCTGGTGCACAAAGGTGGATATAGAAGTATTTAGGTATAACACTGCTACCTGATCTATATTATGAAAACAATTGAGGACATTTTTACATGAGATAGGGAGTCATTAGCATGAAATATTTTACTGTCTTTCTGGTTTTAAGGTCTGTTACTACAACTGACCTATTTCAGAGGATGACTAGCCACAGAAAATGTCACATTACCTGAGAGAAAAGATACTACTACAAGTCTCCCTTCAACAATACACCTAGTGATGTACCCAGTTTGGAGGGTGCGAGCTCTAAATACCACAGAAAAGCTTTTTTCTCTTTTTTTTTTTGCTTTTGTCCTTCTCTTCAAAAAAGTCATGACTGTGATTTTTTTCTTGCGTGTGTCCCTTAGGTAGAAAAGTGACAGATACTTTTCAAAGCCTATCCCCTAATAAGTAATTTCTAGAGTATCCTGTAATTTTACTATCCTAAGTAAATATCACACGACACAGAGGAAAAGTCAACTTGTACCAAAAAACAGGATATCAGACAAGAAAGGAAAGCCCACATGTACACTTTCTGGGTCTGCCACAGCCAAGTGGAAAGTGACTGAAGAAGCAGCAGTGTGTTTGGGGCACCCTTTTCCATCTGGCAGGCCACACCAGCTTGCCATTGAAGTCATTGGAGACAAACTGGCACTTGCAGGGTGTGAGTCACACAGATGCTGTACTAAGGCTGTCTAAGGCTGGGTGGGAGATGGTCCATGCAGTAGGGTTACAGGTATTTCACTGAATCACTTTGTGCCACATTCCATGACTAAGGCTTGCTTGCTTCTCTCATATCTGTTGAACTTAGAGGCACACCTGCTAAGAGAATCAATGCTGGCTGCATATTGGTGCAGCACAGTATGGAAGAAACTCCTCACCTCAGGCAAGTCTTTCAAAAGAAAATTTCAGCAAACAGAAGAATATTTATAAAAAAGAAACAAAATGTATACTGGAACGCACTTAACTTATAGAATCACAGAATGGTAAGGTTGGAAGGGACCTGAAGGATCATCTAGTTCCAACCCCCTGCCATAGGCAGGGACACCTCCCACTAGTACAGGTCACTCAAGGCCTCATCCAGCCTGGCCTTGACCACCTCCGGGGAGGGAGCAGCCACAACCTCCCTGGGCAACCTGTTCCAGTGCCTCACCACCCTCACTTCTACAACGGTCAGCTCAAACCTTTACAAGTAGCAGGACTGAGGCCTAGAAAATACTGCCTTGTGTTAAGATACATGAAACAGCCCAGCAATATATCATGTTGTTGCTTTTTATTTGCTAAAAAAATAACTGCTTTCAAATGCTGATCATTTGTTTTGGTAGAAATTACAATGTGAAAATCCTAACAGCATCCTGTGTTAAAAAAAAAAAAAAAAAAAAATTATATGTATTTTAAGAAGAAGATAATCTCATAACCCTCATATTTTACCTGAGAGGCTTATCATGGAAGTCAAAACCACTTATATCATGTCTGGAAGCTGTTACAGATGACACATCATGAATAAATTGTTCAACCATGATGGTGCCAAAAGAATTAATACATTAAGATGTTTTCTCCACTGAGTCCATCACTCTCTCTCTCGCAAAGTAAACAAGAGTTAGCATTTCAGAATGTTTTAGAAAGTTACTCTTCAGTCTTCCATTTCCACATGCAGCCCCCACTGCTCCTTGAACTGCAGGAAATACATTTCTTGGTCCTCTGAGGATTCATCAAACATCTCTTTCTCATATAGTCCGAAAAAAATTCCTTCTTTGTCAGGATCATCACACTTGAATACTCCTTCACTCACCTGGTTCTCAATACTGGACAAGGTAGGAATATACAGTCTGCCAGTCTGAGGATCCCAATCTACTAATATGGTTTGTTCACCTGATGCATCAACCATTTTCAAATTAAGCTCCTCTATTTTCTGTCCCAAACAAGGGTCTAATGCCCTCACCTCTAGTTGGGGACAATATGGCTGTCCTGTTTTCATGTTAACCAGGTCCCCCAAAGTCACCTGTGGCTCATCTAGTAGTCCCCTGAGGGCAGAGGTATTTTCTTCCAATTTCTGGCTGGGACTGAAGTCTTCAGCTCTTACATCATGTTCATACTCTACAGTTTCTGAATTTTTCTGTCTTGAAGTATTCTTTGTTTCTGGCTGACCATAAGATGGCCAATTCCCACTTTGGCTGCCTTCTGCTAAAATATCCATTTTGTGTGAAACACCAAGCAAGTGTTTTGTTCCTAGCACTTCTTTTGAAGGCAAATCCTCCCCTTCAGTGCCACTGTAAACATTGCAGTAATGGGGACCTCTGCCTTCAGAGAGATGATTGGAATCCTGAGATGGCTTCTCCTCATCCGCATTAACAGTGATGGGGTTGATTTTTTCTTGTGGTATGAAAACCATTTCGTTGCATTTGTCAGTGTAGTGCCATACCTGGGAAGTGGAAAAAAATCTTTTTTGAGTAAAGTGTAATAAAAATGCTACCTTGCTGCTTCTTATACTGTCATATGTTTTTACAGTATGAGGCTAGGCTAGACCTTATGAACAGATTACTTCAATTTAGGGAAGAAGGAAGTTCATCATATAAACTTCCAGAAGAGTTAATATGCTCCACGTTTTTCCTTCTATCCAAGGCAAAACTATATTACAACCATCTCTAACATTCCTTTTCTCATCTTCTCCATGTCAAAATAGTGATTAGAACAATCCTGTCAAGTTCTGGTTTTGATTCCACCAATACAAGCTCAAGTGACTTTGCAGAAAACACGAGTTGTCCCTGGGTCACAGCTTACAGAACCTATTCCACATCCCACAAACAGAGAGTCAGGTAACATGTTAAGTTATAGCTTAAAGAGAATTAAATAACATCAGGTTTATTTCAGAGAGGCAGCTACATCAAGGTGAAGTTCAGTATCGGGAGCCTGCACCCGGCAGTTTGTCACAGGCTGCTTTCTGACTGTGTAATAAATCATCTAGTTATGAATCAGGAATATTTCTGAAATGAGCAATACTTTTAACAAGAATAAATACAGCATGAGTAGTCACTAAAAGAAAGTGCAATAGGAAAACTACCACCAGAAAGCTGCACTTCAGTGCTTTCAAGCTTGAGGCCATGAAGATGATTGGGGGACTTCAGCATCTCCCCTGCAAAGAGAGGCTGAGAGACCTGGAGCTATTTAGTCTGGAGAAGAGAAGACTGAGAGGACAGCTCATCAGTGTCTATAAGTATCTGAAGGGTGGGTGTCAAGTGGATGAGGCCAATCTCTTGTCACTGGTCAGCAGCAATAAGGAGCAACAGCTACAAACTGGACCATAGAAGGTTTCACCTCAACATGAGGAGAAACTTCTTTACAGTGAGAGTGACAGAGCACTGGAACAGGCTGCCCAGAGAGGTTATGGAGTCTCCTTCTCTCTGGGGACTTTCAAAACCTGCCTGGATGCATTCCTGTGTAAACTATCCTAGGGAATCCTCCTTTTGGCAGGGGGGTTGGACTCGATGATCTCTGGAGGTCACTTCCAACCTCTAATGTTCTGTGATTCTGTGAATGGCAGACTAAGACCAGTAATCTATCTACTAGATATCCTGAAAGCTTTCCTCACATCAGAACCAAAACAAACTGCTTATTCTATCTCCCCTGACCACACAGGGTGTCCATGTGGACTGGTCTGTTGGGAAAGCGAGAGAGCATCATTAAAATACCAGGTTCGTTTATTGCATCAGCTGACTCCAGAGGTGGAGAAATACAGTTGAAGCTTAAGGTGCTAATAAAAAAAGCAATGAACATTAAAGAAAATTGCCAACATACAATTTTTTTTCCTTTCCAATAAATGTGTAAACAACCAACTCCCAGAGTTGGAGTTTAGTCTGCTATTGAGTGGTAACTTTACACTAAATAGCCCTTTATGTTTTTGGACTGTAAAGAGCTCTGTCCTAGTAGCTCTCCAAGGGAGACCAAAGTATCTTCCCCTACCCTGCCCTGCTTCCCAGGATACAGAGTAAGAGAGATGGAGTCTGTAGTGACAAAGGGTAATGGTTGCAAACTGAAACCATTTTAGATTTAAACTGGATATAAGGACAAAATTCATTAGTGTAAGGGTGGTGAGGCACTGAAATAGCCTTCCCAGAGCAGCTGTGGATGCTCCATCCCTGGAAGTGTTCAATATCAGGGCTTTGAGTAACCAGATTTAGTGACAGATATCCCTTCCCATAGCAAGGCAGCTGGGACTAGACAGTCTTTGAAGGTGCGTCCCACACCAAACCAATCTGTGTTTCCACAATTCCATGACAAAGCTGGTGTCTTGTCAAGTGCAGGAGGTGTCTGTGTGCACACCTGAACACACTGTAGCGGCAGCTGCTCTACTCCTGACCCTTCTGAACCCACTGTCTCTCTGTGAACATTTCTCCTGTCTCTTCTGTGCTGCTCTGTACTTTTTTTCAGATCCACATCTCAAAACCAGCTCCCATCCCAGGGTGTCATGCAGATTGGATTAACAGTAAAGTGTTCATTCATTATTGTCATTGTTTGGTTTTGGTTGAGCAACTTGCTTAGAGACAGCTGTGAGAAAGCTCTGCTGGGCTCATGAGCTGGAAAGCAGTAGCACTTTGTATGTTCTTTCCAAAAAATAACAAACTTTGCCACTTTGAGAAACTCTTTTAGGTAGAAAGGGTATTTGGGGATGTCCAAATAACAGAATGCATTTGTTCATACTTTTTTTTGGTGTTATGAAATGGTGCAGGGTTTGCAAGTATTCTTGAAAACCAGATTAAGTTATTTGTATAATGTCCACATGCTAAATCCTTCACAATTAAGTGGAAATTTACTGCTTAATTATCACAGAATCACAGAAAATTAGAGGTTGGAAGGGACCTCCAGAGATCATTGAGTCCAACCCACCTGGCAAAGCAGGAACCCCTAGAGTAGGCTGCACAGGAATGCAGCCAGGTGGGTTCTGAAAGTCTCCAGAGAAGGAGACTCCACAACCTCTCTGGGCAGCCTGTTCCAGTGCTCTGTCACTCTCACTGTAAAGAAGTTTCTCCTCATGTTGTGGTGAAACCTTCTGTGTTCAAGTTTGTATCCATTGCTCCTTGTCTTACTGATGCTGACCACCGAAAAGAGATTGGCCCCATCCGCTTGACACCCACCAAGTGGATTTTATTTATACACATTGATGAGCTCTCCTCTCAGTCTTCTCATCTCCAGACTAAACAGCCCCAGGCCTCTCAGTCTGTCTCCATAGGGGAGATGCTCAAGTCCCCCAATCATCCTCGTGGCTCTTACTGTCTTTCCTTCGTGTTTCTGAACTCAACTAATTAACAACTCTTGTTCACTGACTCTCTGCACTGCTTCTTTCTAGATAAATTTAGGGAGTGCTGAGTGCCTAACAGAGCTTGTTTCAGTGCACTTCAGACCTTGCTTATGGCAGTGACTCTCCCCAAACAAACAGCTCTGTTCTGATCCTCATTAGTTCTGGTCACCTTTTGAGATCTGGTTCTCTTTTTAGACACTGTTGCTAACTGGAGTTATTACTCTGTTTTTCTTACATTTAATAACCCTCCCTGTGACGCTGTGCTGACCTCAGTAGCAACTACAGCTTTTAGTTGCAGCTACCCATGGTTTCCTCACAGCTGACTTGGAGCCCTGGAAAATGCACAGCTCTGCTGCAAGTGCCAAGTGTATCAGAGACCTCCTTCAATGGAGAACACTTACCAGATTTGTTGGATGTTTCTGTTTGATGACATGAATATACCTGTGCACACAATAGCATGCCATTGAAATAAAGAGGACAGTCAGCATTACAGGCAGAATGTATCCAAATACGATTGTTGCAGTCTCACCTGCTGTTTTATCTGTTAACAAAACAGAAGTTTTCATTGCACTGAGCAACTTTTTAATGCATTCATAGAATGTTAGGGGCTGGAAGGGACCTCAAAAGATCATCGTCCAGTCCAACCCCTCTGCCAGAGCAGGATCACCTAGACCAGACCACACAGTAACAGATCCAGGCGGGTCTTGAATATCTCCAGAGAGCGAGACTCCACAATTCCCCTGGGCAGCCTGTTTCAGTGTTCTGTTACCCTCACAGGGAAAAAAAAATTTCTTAGGTTTCCATAGAACTTCCTATGCCTCAACTTCCACCCATTGCCCCTTGTCCTGTCATTGGGCATCACTGAGCTCCTGGCTCCATCCTCTTGGTACTCAGCCTTTCCACATTTATAAACATTAATGAGGTCACCTCTCAGTCTCCTCCTCTCCAAGCTAAAGAGCCTCAGCTCCCTCAGTCTCTCCTCGTAGGAGAGATGTTCCATTCCCTTAATCATCTTTGTGGCTCTGGGCTGTACTCTCTCAAGCAGTTCTCTGTCCTTGAACTGAGGGGCCCAGAACTAGACACGGTATTGCAGATGCGGCCTCAGAGTAGAGGAGGAGGAGAACCCCTCTCGACCTACTAACCACAGCCCTTCGAATATACCCCAGGATGGCACTGGCCTTCTTGGCCATTCAGATACTAATGCATGCATTCACCACACTGCATGAGGAAAAGCAAGGAATTTATGGGAACTTAAAATTACATTTGGGATGCAGGACAAATTGTTGTAACTATCCCAACTCTAAGTTGAATTCCAAAAAGAAGTAACATCTCCTCCCTCTGGCTCTCCTGTTGCAAACTTCACATTGACCCAGCTCTGCCACTCTCAAATGTCATTCAAGGGGAAAAAAAAAAAAAAATCCATGTTTAGTAAAACTCAAAGAATGCAAATAATTTTCTTCAGAGGTTCTAATGTACCTTCCAGTCAGCAGATCCCAGCTATATTTTATTAAAAGCAAAGATTTTTCTATTGGTACAAATACTTTGAGAGGGGAGAAGCAATGTCAGCTTTCACTCTCAGAGTGGATCCATAAGAAGTGTACAGAGTCAATCATTGTGAATTTTTCTAACTGACATCTTCTTATTGTAATTTGCCAGCCTATGCATACCTTTCAAGGTAGAAATGCAATATTCTTTGGAGAACCCACTGTGCAAATGTGGTGTGGGGACATGTATCTGTGCGCTGACACAATAAGCTGTTCCGGGTTCTAACCAGGGCACAAGCAAGGTGTTGTTGCTGATGGAGAAGAACCACTGGAAGATATAAAAAATATATTTTTTTTTCTCCCTTTAACTCCTCAATTACAGAAAGCTAATTGAAACTATGGAAGTCCTATTTCAGTAATCAAACTAAATCTGAGCTAAAAGCATAGCAAATATTTTTTTTTTTTTTGGTGTGTGGCTTTGCTTTTATGTTAGCAAGTGAGCAGGAGAGGGGACAGAGTGTGTTCCTCCACAGCAGGAAAAGCTGTTTGGAGCTCATTACAGAATCCCAGCGTGTTGGCAGTTGGAAGGGATCTCTGAGGATAATCCAGTCCAGCCCCACTGCTAACACATGGGTACCCACAGCAGGTTGCCCAGTATCATAGTGTTGAAGTGGGTTTGGAATCTCTCCAGAGAGGGAGACTCCATAACCTCTCTGGGCAGCCTGCTCCAGGGCTCCAGCACCTTCACAGGAAAGAAATGTTTTCTCCTGTTCAGATGGAATCTCTTGGGTTCCAGTTTGTGCCCATTGCTTCTTGTGCCTGGGAGGTGGTGGAGTCCCCTTCCCTGAAAGTGTTTAAAAAGAGACTGGATGTGGCACTTGGAGCCATGGTTTAGTTGATTAGACGGTGTCGGCTTATAGGTTGGATTTGATGATCTCCAAGGTCTTTTCCAACCTGATTAATTCTGTAAAAGCAAAGCTCTCATATACAAAATGTGTCACCAAGCACACAGATTTTCTGGGAAGAATAAAGAAACTGTAAGACCTGTCAGCTGCATATATTTTTTCTGAATGCAATCAAAACTCAAGTTACTTATTTTGTATTAAAGAAATTACTTGCCTCTTAGGGAAAAAAAAAAATACGTAGTGGAACAGCTTGTACAGTGCCTATTTCAGGATGCAACTGGGCAAACCCTAACCAGAATCACAGAACTTTAGAGGTTGGAAGAGACCTCCAGAGATCATTGAGTCCAACCTCCCAGCCAAGACAGGATTCCCTAGAGTAGGCTGCACTGGAATGCAGCCAGATGGATTTTGAAAGTCTCCAGAGAAGGAGACTCCACAATCTCTCTGGGTAGCCTGTTCCAGTGCTCTGTCGCTCTCGCTGTGAAGGAGTTGCTCCTCATGTTGAGGTGAAACCTATGTTCCAGTTGTATCCATTGCTCCTTGTCTTATTAGTGTGTACCACCAAAAAGAGATTGGCCCCATCTACTTGACATCTATCCCTCAGATATTTTTGTACATTGATCAGATTTCCTCTTGGTCTTCTCTTCTGCAGACTAAACAGCCCCAGGTTTCTCAGTCTCTCTTTGTAGGGGAGATGCCCAAGTCCCCCAGTCAGCCTTGTGGCTCTCTGTTGGACTGTCACCAGCAGGTCCCTGTCTCTCTTGAACTGGGGAGCCAAAAACTGGACACAGTATTCCAGGTGTGGTCTCACCAGGGCAGAATAGAGGGGGAGAAGAACCTCCCTAGACCTGTTGGCAGCACTTTTCCTGATGCACCCCAGAATACCGTTGGCTCTCTTGGCTACAAGGGCACATTGCTGGCCCATGCAGAACTTGCTGCCCACCAGGACTCCAAGGTCTTTCTCCAAGGAGCTGCTTTCCAGCAGGGCAGCCGCCAACCTTTTCAGTGCCTGTTGTTTTTCCTCCCCAGATGGAGGACCCTGTAGTTGTCCTTATTGAACTTCATAAGGTTTGCCTTCACTCAGCTCTCCAGCCAGTCCAGATGTCTTTAGATGGCAGCAGAGCCTGATGGGCTGTCAGCCACCCTCACCCTCCAGTTTGGTATCATCAGCAAACTTGCTGAGGGTTCACTCAATGCCTTCATCCAGGTTGTTGATAAAGATATTGAGCAGAACTGGACCCAGTAGTGATCCCTGGGGAACACCACTGGCTACACCACTTGATTCTGTGTCATTGATGACAACTCTCTGAACGCTGTTGTGCAGCCAGTTTTCAATCCACTTCACAGACCACCTGTCTATGCCACATCTCCTGAGCTTATCTATGAGGCCAGCCTGGTCTGAGCTCACAGCTGATCCTGCTTTGAAAAGGGACTTTGGACTAGAGAACTCCTGAGCTCCGTTCCAACCTGAACAACGCTACAAGCCCTATAAGGCTATGAATTCTATTTTGAAACCTGCTATTACAGACCAAGTACATTTTGAGCAGCACAAAGCACAGGTTCCACAAGTGTAAAGCCCCCTCAAAGCTTACCCGCTTCTTTGTTTTCTTGTTGAGGACAGACACATTGTATTGCAGGCCAGGATACACTTGAAGAAGAGATACAGATTCTCCTTCAGGACTTCTCTTCCACTTCTCAGGAGCAGTGAGAATGATTGCAATAGATTTCTCAGTAGAAGATACACTTACCATAGGCGGATCAATTTTAGCTGGAAAAACGAGTGTGCAAAAAAAGCAGTCAAGTGCAGCAGAGGCACAGTGGCATGCAGTTTCTAGAACTGAATGATATTAATTTTTTTGGTAATGCTTTAGAGAGTCTACATAGGACTTTGAGCAATTCATTTGTATTTCTAGAAAATTATTTTATCAGATAACTAAGAGGACCTTTACAGTGAGAAGGCAAAGGCTGACTTGGACTTTTGCCTAGGAATTCCTGTGACTTTGCAGAATAAACAACCTTGAAACTCAATTTACTAAACCGAGCTAAATTACCACTATGTTCTCACATTATCTGGCATGGATAACAGATACTGCACTCTGGAGTATGATTACTGCTTGATTTAATAAAGCCTGTTCAAAAGCAGAGTTCTTTATACTGCTACAGCCTTTATTTGCCTTGAGTAAAGCTTTACTACAGCATAAGAGAGTATTCAGNACAAAGTTGGGGGGGAGACAGGGAACTCCCAAACCACCACATCCTGCCAACAGCATAATCATAAAAAACTGCAAAAAATAAACAAATCTAACCTCCTGTTAAAGTTTCAGTATCATACACTAAAAAGGCACATGCAGCCTGAGCACACAGGATTAATCAAGGCCACTGAACATCTGGCTGTGTGATCAGCTTTCCTTACTGTCTGTGAGAGGGTTGAATCGTGCTGTCTCTACCCAGTCAGAGCACCTCCCGTTTAGGAAGGCTTTGACGCTCGCGTAGTATTGTTCTTCGTAGTCTGAGGTCTCACTGGAGAGGTCACACCACGTTCTGTTGGTATTCCTGCATTCTGGCTTTCTAATCCATTTGCCAACACCATACCTACAGTGAAAAAGAAAAAAGCAAGGAGCTGCATAAAAGCTATGATATTAGTTACCTGGTTGCCAGTCTCTTTTCGGTGGTCAGCAGCACTAAGACACGGAGCAGCAGCTACAAACTGGAACACAGAAGGTTTCACCTCAAAGTGAGGAGAAATTTCTTTACAGTGAAGGTTACAGAGCACTGGAACAGGCTGCCCAGGCGGGTTGTGGAGTCCTTCTCTGGACATTTTTGAAACCTGCCTGGATGCATTTCTGTGTGAACTACCCTAGGGGATCCTGCTTAGGCAGGGGGGTTGGACTCTGTGATCTCTGGAGGTCCCTTCCATCCAGCCTCTAAGGTTCTGTGATACCATAGCACAGAAACTGATATTACAGCTGCTAAAGCAGTTTGCTTGTTTTGCAGAAAGCTGCAATTTCAAGGAATTCCCAACTTCAGCTGAGATAAAACACAAGACTCCCACGGGTTTTGACTGAAAAATAAATCAGATGATGCAAAAGGGGCTATATGGAACTAAGTGGGATGTTACTTTGCTTGCACAAATCAGAGAACTCTCAGATTCAGTCTCCGCAGTTTTAGTTTGAACTCTACATGTGGTAACAGAATCAGGATAACTACTTATACACAGACAGAGTTCTGTCCTCTGGTGTGTATGGGGACAGATGATGCTCAGGGTCTCCAAGATGAGTGGACAGGAGACTACTCATTGGCAACAGTTACTTCTTTTTCTAGTTTAAAAGAAAGATTCCATTGGAATACAATAAGCTTTAAAATCCTTCTAGTTGAGAAGAGTGTATTCCTGCTACCAACAATGCCTCAGTACTGACCAGTTCTTGTACACCAGTAGAAGAAATCAAGATTTCCCTGGAAAATTCCTGCCTAGATTTGTTCAGAAGCTCCTGCTCCTCATACTCACATTATTAAGAATTCCCCTTTGGCTGCTGAATATTGAGGGTGTGTGGCAGCTTCTACATGGCTGCAGGACAGTATCGCTCACCAGCATTTTACCACCTAACTCAAGGCCTTGCTGTCTTAGGTACAAAGAGTCACATCTGAGTGGTTTTGTATTTGGTGCAAAAGATGGTTAGAGGCTCTTCCATGGATGAGCTGATCCTGCACAGCCAGCATAGCTTGTGCTCTCAGAGCACTTTACCTTCTGCACAGTTATTTTTTTACTCCACAATTACTGAGCTGTCTCCCCTGGAGGTGGACTATGTTGCTCCTCTGTTAGCATGGAGGACAAACATTCAAGCAAAGCAAGTTGCAGTTCCTGACTATAGAAGCAACTCCTTGCTTTTTACATTAGCCACTTCAAGTTACAGGAAACTTTTGGAGATTTACATTTGTTTTAGTGTCATGAAAACACTGCTAGGTCGAGGGAAGTGTAAATATTAAGCGGTATAGACTGGAGCATTGCATCATCTATGATGACAGTGCTATATCTATTTATAAACTAAACTTCCCTCTTTGGAGATATTCCAAACCCACCTGGATGTGTTCCTCTGTGATCTGCTCTAGGTGATCTAGGTGCTCTGGCGGGGGGGTTGGACTGGATGATCTTTCAAGGTCTCTTCCAGCCCTGGACATTCTGTGATTCTATGATTCCAACACTGTCCTTCAGAATGACCCAGAGATCTCTGAGAAATGGATTCTGGTCCTCACTCAAATTCCTTGATATCCTACAAAGGTGCAGTCCCTTGAAAATATTACTCATTACTTGGTTTTCTACAATACTTGATAATTTCAGTGGATTTTCTCTTAGATCTAGTGAGGCTTCTGGCATCTGTGTGGGTTGGGCCTGCCAGAAAACAATAAACCCTTGGGTGCTATTAGTATTCTATGAAATACTTTATCTCCAGATGCATTATAACATGTACAGAAAGTCTCAATATTGCATCCTATGCTTCCTTCATATGAACAAAATCTCCTTACAAATATCTGTAACTGAATCTGAATTAAGCAGTAAAAGCAGTACCAGACGGAAAACTTTAAAACATATTGCTTAAGTCTAACCTACATTTTAGTTCTCCTTTCTTTGTTTTTTAGCAGACTTATCTTGTGTAAAGATTTTAAATTTTTTATTCAAAGTGCTAAAATAAAAGTCACTGGGGCAAAAAAGAAGCAAACTTACACTGAATACTTCACCTTGTAGAGTACTCCATCTCCTGTGCCTTCTGGTGCTGACCAGTGAAGAATATTCTTCATGTTTACAGATTCAAAATGGACATTCCTAGGGCTAGGCAAAGAGCAATACAACTCTCCTGGGAAAGAAAATAAGAAAGGAACAATATACACTAAGAACATGCAAATACATATGCTGGCAAGTTAACCAAAAGGATATTTAAGCAGGCTATAACATTCTTCATACTGCCTTCCTTATTCATAGCACAAGCTTGTTGGCCACAGAAATTGATTTTTTCAAGTGCCCCTACCTCGTGCAGCTCCAAATTCCACCTGTATTGGTGTGGGTTTTCTTTAGCCAAAATGGCTTTGGCATTTATGACAGACATTGGCATGGAAATGTCCAGGAACTGGAAACTCAAGCTAGAAGAGTTCAGTCTAGGAGAGATGTGCTTTTATGAAATCATAAAGGTGTTGGAATATCAGAACAATCTAACACTGGAATTGTAAAAATATGCTTGATGCTTCAGTAGACTTCTTGTGGACTTTAAAGAATCACACCAGGTGTTTTGAGAAAGACACATGGAGTCTGTAGCAAGCACAGAAGTATGAAATCACACTGGAAAAATCAGATGGGATGATCGCAATGGCTCCAGTGTCATTCGGTCATCCACACTGATTCTCCAGAAAGTCCAGAGAGTAAACACCTATGGTTAAGTCACTCATCTAAATTGCTGGTCATTGCACAAGCTTTTGAAAGGGATAAGCAAGTCTGGGGCTCTTAAGAAACACATTTCACATCTTCGTAGTACACCAGCCCTGAAGATGAAGCTGCTGGGAAGGAGCTTCTTGTTGTGAGTGGCCACAAGAGCATAATGGGGAAGAGAAAAAGTGACTCTGTGGTTCTTTGGGACTTTTCAATACCCTTTAAGCTCTTCCTCTTGGGGTGCAATTTGAGTTCTTAAGACAACAAAAGGAAACAAAGAAAGGGTGAAATAAAGCATATTAACACAATCAGTATGAACCTGTCTAAATGAATAATCTCTGACTTCCTTAAGCAGACCTTAAGGGCTTTTTTTGCAGTGTATTTCACCATTACTAGAGTAATAACATTCATTGACTTGTATATGCAACATACAGCTACTTTTGTAAGTAAAAGTCTCCACCGTTTTCAGGGCACACTGTAAGTCCTTACATGAGAATAATAACCTTTTGTCCATGTCCACCACAAACGTGGAGGAAAAGGAACGGAGCTCAGTTTCAGACAGAAAGAAGGCATTGGGAGTAACCCATTGGGGGAAGAGGAGCAGCACTTGTGGATGGGTCACTCAGGAGAGCTGCTGGGTCTTTTTAAGGGCAGATTAGAGAAACATCTGTCAGAACTAAGGCTAAGTTATCTTATTTTACCTACAGGTAAGGGGAATGGACCAGGTAATCTCTTAAGGTTACTACCAGCTACATTGAGGGAAGGTTACTACCAGCTCACCGAGGGAAGAGGAGCAGCACCTGTGGATGGGTCACTCAGGAGAGCTTCTGGGTCTTAAGGGCAGATTAGAGAAACACCTGTCAGAACTAATGCTAAGTTATTTTACCTACAGGTAAGGGGAATGGACCAGGTAATCTCTTAAGGTTACTACCAGCTACATTTTGATAGGCCTTCTTATACCATCTGATAAATCCGGCTTCACACTGCATAATAATAAATTTGACAGGGGTAATGCAGAATCAGCTGCAAGACAGCTAAAAACTTCCATAACACCCTACTTTTCACACCTATTCTTCTTTAAAAGTTTTTTTAAAATAGTGTACTGCTCCTCAGGCTAATCCACAGTGAGGCTGTTTGAGTTAGATTTCTAGCCCAGACATAAAAAAATATTTGGGAACAGAGAAACTGAGAAGTGGAAGAGTACTGGAGTCTCTGAGTGGAGAGGTGAACATTCCAGGGATAGGGCATAAAGTGGCCAACAATGGATAAGTTAATATAACTTCACTGGAGCATCAAAAGCTGTATGTCTGGAAGCACAGCTTGGATCTTCCCCTTTGCTGCTTCTGCTGCACCTGTTGCAATCTTCCCCCGCTGCTGTTTTTTTTGGCTGCTGCTTTGCTGCCGCTTGACCTCATCCCCATCTTCTTTAAGGCTTTTGTATTCTGTAGCAGTTTATTCTCCTTACACTGTTTTATTTAGTTTAATCTGTAAAAAACACAATTTCTTTTTTTCCCCCAAGTTTCCAAATTCTGAGTTGTAGTGAATTTACTCTGCTGGGGAAGGGATCCACTCTAAGCCATCACACACAGTCACTGAACTAAACTGGCTGGAGGCAGCCAGCTCATCACAGACAAGGATATTACTGCCATTGGTTTACTGAGTAGATTGTTGTTTGCCTGTGCCTTTTAACATTTGTCCATCCTTGCATCAAAACATTTATATGCCTCAAGTACACTTTAAAGTAGCAAGAGTCATGCATTTGTCTGTTACAGTAAGATATTTTTAAACTTGTAGCATGCACAGATGGGGTTTGGGAGATGTTTTCAATTTTTTTGTTTTTTTAAATATCCCTCCTCCCAGTGTGGTTTCTGTTGTGGTAAATGACATTTCAAAACAGAAACACTGACTGCAGCAGACTGGCCAATCTCAGCATGCAGAAGCCACAGACTGTATCTTTACAAGATCTAAGGCATGACACTGTTGATGTGCTCCCATCTCGGTGTATTCGGAAGGCAGAGGGATCGAGACCGTTAACTTTCCATTTGCTGCAAAAGCAGAGATTTGGTTTCTGTTTCTGGTCTTGTCCCTTTGATAAAGCCTTACTACAGATCATGCAAGGTTTTTTATTCCTCAGTTCTGCATCTATAAAACAACTATTTCTCCAGGGATTGTTAAGAATGAACTTCTCCTTGCCTAATCTATGCTTGATAGTATCAGGAGACATGTGCAGAAAACAGAACTTTTACGTTCCATGGTGTGATAGGTTAGAGCGGATCCCTCCTCCGGTAAAGTAAATTCACTACAACTCAGAATTTGGAATGTCAGAAAAAATGAAATTGTATTTTTTACAGTTTAAACTAAATACAACAGTATAAGGAGAATAACTACCGAATATAATAACCTTAAAGAGCATGGGGATGGGGTCAAGTGGGTGACAAAGCAGCAAAGCAGCAGCCTAAACAGTGGTGGGGGAAGATAGCAGCAGGTGCAGCAGAAGCAGCAAAGGGGAAGATCCAAGCTGTGCTTCCAGACATAAAGCATTTGATGCTCCAATGAAATTATATTAACTTATCCATTGTTGCCACTTTATGGCCTATCCCTGGAATGTTCACCTCTCTACTCAGAGACTCCAATAGTCTTCTGCTTCTAAGTTTCTCTGTTCCAAATTTTTTATGTCTGAGCAGAAATCTAGTTCAAACAGCCACACATGGTTATCAGTCATGAAAGGACTCGATAAGGACAAGTGCACGGTTCTGCATCTGGGGAGGAATAACAACAGGCACCAGCAAAGGTTAGGGGCTGCCCTGCTGGAAAGCAGCTCTATGGAGAAAGACCTTGGAGTCCTGGTGGGCACCAAGTTCTCCATGGGACAACAATGTGCACCAGGGAGCCAATGGCACCCTGGGGTGCACCAAGAAAAGTGAGTCCAGCAGATCTAGGAAGGTTCTTTTCCCCCTCTACTCTGTGCTGGTGAGTGAATACTGTGTCCAGTTTTGGGCTTCCAAGTTCAAGAGAGACAGGGACCTGCTGGAAAGAGTCCAGCAGAGGCATGAGGATGATCTGGGGACTTGAGCATCTCCCCTGCAAAGAAAGACTGAGAGACCTGAGGATGTTTAGTCTGGAGAAGCCTAAATGTTTAGACTGAGAGGAGATCTGATCGTTGTTTATAAATATGTGAGGGGTGGGTGTTAAGTGGATGGGGCAAATCTTTTTTTGGTGTCAGCATCAATAAGACAAGGAGCAACAGCTACAAACTGGACCACAGAAGGTTTCACCTCAACCTGAGGAGAAACTTCTTTACAGTGAGAGTGACAGAGCACTGGAACAGGCTACGCAGGGAGGTTGTGGAGTCTCCTTCTCTGGAGACTTTTCAAAACCTACCTGATTCATTTCTGTGTGGACTACCCTAGGGGATCCTGCCTTTGGCAGGGGGGTTGGACTCAATCTCTGGAGGTTCCTTCCAACCTCTAATGTTCTATGATTCTAAGTATTTACATCAGCTCCTTATTTCAGTATCATGTCTTCAAACACAAGACATCTCATTATATTCTGATTTTATTTCTATTAACTGAGATTAATGGCATGGTTGTCACGTGGAATATTTTCAGTTTGTACAAGCCTCCGTAAGAGCAGAAATCAGTCATACATGTTGGTTTGCTATATTTAGTCTGCCTCAGTGATAGCCTGCAATGGCTTTCACCATTTCCCAGTATAACAAAGATACTTTATTTATTTTTTGCATGGCAAAAACTGGAGACCTTAGTTACTCTCTTTGGAAATGCTGTAAATCAAACCTTGAGTAACGTAATTGTTTACATCTTCGTGACTACACACCTGGATTGAAAAGGAAGTAATAACACAGGCTTGCAAACTTCACCTCCACAATGAAGAGACATGCTCTGATCTTAAATAAGCTGTTGTGAGACTCTCCAAAATAGACACGACTTAGCCTGAAAACACCTTCATGTGTGAGCGAAAAAACCCACTGACGTTAGTGAGATTCTTTGCATGAGTAAAATACTGCATGGCACAGGTCTTTCAGATTGCCTTTACCAAAGTGTCAGCTGGGTTCAAAAACCTAATTGGTTTAATGTTGTAGATCTCCTTGCTGGGCACATGCCTCACTTGAATAGTCACACACGTCACAGAACCATTGAGGCTGGAAAAGACCTCTGAGATCATCAAGTCCAACCTAAGACCTAACACCACGACATCAGCTAAACCATGCCACCAAGTGCCACATCCAATCGTTCCTGAAAGACCTCCAGGGATGGGGACTCCGCCACCTCCCTGGGCAGTATACACAAATACAAGTACAGACAGACAATCCCACGTTGCTGCTACCACCTGCTCAGTACCTGCTTTCTCTCTGCCAGGAGGCACTGCTGCTGCCTACCTCAGCGACAAACAGCTGTGTTTAATGTCAGTGCTGCAGAACAAACACAGCTGCAGCAACCTGCGCCCTCGCTGTAAACACACTTGTTAACTTTCCACTCCAGTTGAGCAGCCTAGCAGCTGCAAAGCATAAAAATACATTAAAAAGTAGTTTTGTTTTGTTTTTTTTTCTGTACACTGGATAAAGTTCTGGGGCTGGGGGAAGGCAGAGGACTCACTGAAAGCTCACCTGTAGGCACAGAAATACCTCCTGTGTAGGTACTGGCTTTGACTGCACTGCTCTCATGCAGGGCAATCATTTGCTGCATTTTACTGTGGCATGGCTACAAGGGTGCAATCACCAAATTATCCAATAAAAGAAACTAACAAAGAACATCACAGGGCCTCTCTAGACAATTGTAAGATATAATTTAAGAGGGTGAGTGATGTGGAAAGCATTAGAGCAGAAAGGCAAGCCTTACTGCAACACTGCTTTTCCCAACCACGGCAGCAAAACCCAGGGACTCCACCCCTATAGTTGTCTTGGAATTTAAGAGAGGAACTCCTTTTCTGACAGTGACAGAGACTTTGGCTCCAACTGCTGCTGATTTTTCCTTATATGAAAGCAGAGCTTGGGAGCACCTCTGACTGAAGAAGCTCCTTTGTGGTAGGCACTGATTTTATGGGCAACACTGCAGGAACTACCCGTGCCTCACTATTTGCAGATGTCACATCGAGGCCATAGATCTAATCCATGCTCACACTTTGGAGGGAGGGCAGCCTTTCAAGCAGGCTGAGTCCTTGATTTATCTTCTCCCACTGGGAACAAGACCCACCAGTGAAGCACCAATTGATTTAGGAGCAATCTAGGACAACGGTTCTGGCAGTGCTGTAAGCCACTGGCCTTTCCTTAGTGTTTCTATATAGCTTTTGGTGACTTTCCCTAGAACCCTGTGAAATTTTGCTTGCTCCTTCTATGCAGCTGCTCTTGATTTTTTTTTTTTTTAAAGGAATTTTTACTTTTATCATAGAATCACAGAATTGTCAGGGCTGGAAGGACCTCAAGGACCTAGTTCCAACTTCCCTGCCATAGGCAGGGACGCCTCACACTGGATCAGGTTGCTCAGAGACACATTCAGCCTGGCCTTATAGACTCCAGGGATGGGGCTTCCACCACCTCCCTGGGCAACCTGTTCCAGTGTCTCACCACCCTCACAGTGAAGAGCTTCTTCCTAACACCCAATCCGAATCTACCTACTTCTACTTCCTCCAGTTCATCCATTTCAATGGTTATACTGTTGTCAGTGAAAAATATCCCCTCAAATTCCCTCAAACACATGCCTAAGCATAACATAAACTTACACTCTGTCAGAACCAATGCACATTTAGCACCATGTTTGGTGGCACTGTCTTTTTCTGGCACATCCGCAGCTCCAAGCAAGCTGGCACTGGCCATGTGGGAGTGCGAGGGAGTACACCGAATGGTAAACAGGGGATCTGAGCCAAAATTGGAGATCAGAAGTTACAGAGAGGAAAGGAAATCCAGCAAAAGCTGGAACACCTAGGCAAATTTCACTACCTGCTGTTTAGTCATCTTAGCAACAATTTAAGTGAATAAGAGGGGAGTTTTTTGCCTTTTTTGGTTTTTTTTGGTTTTTTTGTTTAATTAAGTGAGTGTGGTGGGTTGGGAACTCCACCCCTCCCCTCCCAGTTAAAATTTACCAGACCAGCTCAGATGGGTTGGAAGTAAGATAAAGCTGTATTTTAGAGCAAAGCTAAATTTACAAGCATATATACACAATATATTTACATGTATTTACAATTATACCCAACTTAGGAATAATACAGAAATCCAAACTTCCCACCCCAGACAAAGAAAGCCCAAAAGGGATCAATGCCACCTCTCTCTCCCCAGACAGAAAACCAGCAAGGCTTACATGTTACCTGGAAAATGTTAGTAGAGGAATTAGAGAAGAGTGAAGGAACAGTGAACAGATACAGTGCCCAAGAGCTAAGAAGAAAGAATTGCTTATACATTGGCTTTTTATACTTCTTAGCAGATTGATGAATGGTATACTTTATCACTGTTATTCTTTCACAGCCAATGCCCTGCTCAGATTCTGTACCAATTTCTCTTATTAGAGCATTCCAATAAGCCTTAAACTACCACAGTGGGCTTAAAAGTTTTTCTGTGTGCCCATTCTTTGACTTGAACTCAACAGGCTGGGTAACAAGGAAGAGGAAGAGGAGAAGTGTGTAGGAATCATCATAGCTTAGCTGTCTTTCTCCTGGAGCCCTGGGACTGACAGGTATGAAGTCAGGCTAGCAAACTCTTTGACTTGAGTGACACTGGTGGGAATGTGGAGAGGAGACAGATGTAATTTCCTGTTCAAGTCATAACAGCGCTCGAGAGCTAACCACAAAGCACGTTCTTGCCCTCTCAGAACAGGTGCCTGTCACTCCTGTCACAGGCTGCCAAGAGGAGGTACAGGGGAGAGAAAGAGAGGGACAGAAGTGGAGATGTAAGACTACATGAGAATCAGATGGTGAAGCAGATGAGGGAACTGATGGAGACATGTGGGACAAGGATGAGACTGGGGCATGCGAGGTTTGTTTTTGAGGAAACAGGCAAGCTGCCATTGGAAACAGGTGAACCCAAGGAAGTCATCTGGGGAAAGAAAGCAAATGGAAATTCAGCCCAAAGAATGGGAGAGATGCAGGAGGACTGAAGCTGCAGCTTGCCCTGACATGTACTCCTCCCACATGTGAAGCCTTGTATTTATTTATCCAAGCCTGTCCTAATTTATAAAAACACCTTTACAGATAATAATGGCCAAAGAACATTTCAGACTTGGTCCAGAAAGACTCATCTTCAGAAAGCAGGAGAAAAGCTTTCCAGTTTATTGAAGGCTTGCTAGGAGGCAGCTGAGATGGCCACGGCAGCTGACACCCATTCCTTTCTGTTAACTTGAATGGCAGAAATGGAACAAACTGAGTTATCTTCCCACTGTGTAGAAGGTTTGCAAATGCAAGAGCAGAGTTCACACTACCTAACATACCCTGCTGCAAAAAAATTTTCCTTGATGCACTTCAGTGGGAGAAAGTTACTGTAAGAGTCACAGAGCACTGGAATGGGTTGCCCAGAGAGGTTGTGGAGTCTCCGCTGGAGACTTTCAAGCCTTGCCTGGATGCATTCCTGTGTGACCTATGCTAGATTCTATGGTCCTGCTCTGGCTGGGGGTTTGGACTTGATGATCTATGGAGGTCCCTTCCAACCCTTAAAGTCCTGTGGTCCTGTGATCCTGTATGTTTTCTATTAATCCTGAGTGATGAATTCTGGCCTGAAACGAGGTGAGTACTCATCTAAAATTGCTCACAACCCCCTCAAGGCTTTCAGAGTCATAATCCATCAGAGGTATTTTGTGCTTGTTGGTTGCTTGTTTATTTTTTTAATTTGCTTGTTTAATTATTTATTTTTCATTAGCAAATCGAATGAGTTTTTGTTGTTTGGAATGCAAAAACATTTTGTTGTCAAAAAGAACTAAATGAATTTTCAAAGCCAGTTATTGACAATTTCGTGACACAATAGCCCTTTTTTTTAAAATTGTTGTTGTTAACAAACATGTTTTGAAATGATATAAAATGTTTAAAACAACATTTAACTTAGAGGATTTTCTTTTCTCCCTAGACCATGTATTGTTACTGACTTATTACTACTTAGGCCAACTACAACCCAACAGCCAAGCAAATGAAAGTTTAATTAGAATACCTCTGCCACCTTACATTTATCTTTCAAACTACTCAAAGGTTGTTTAAATATTGTAAAATATATGCTGTGTGACAGCAGGTGAATCCTGATATACCATATTTCATATCACTTCCAATCTATCCTTACATAAAGTACCTATTTTTACAAATAAACTGAACAAAAATTAGTTTTGGCTTCCATCATTTAGTGCTGGCTAAGACATCTATTAGGCAACAGCAGTTCAATTAGAACTGACAACATTCTATTTATTACCTAACAGGTTTTGCTCCTTGCTCTCTGACCTACTGACAGCTTGTCTAGAGAAGAGATTTCACTTTTCCTGGAGTCCAAAGTAATTTAATTAGTTAATCCCCCAATTCTGAATCCACATTTCCCCTTGGCTGGAAGACTGAGTGTGATGTCAGCAAAAGATAAGCATTTGCCTTCATTTCTGAGGGAAAGGCAGAAGAGACAAGTAAAAAACCCTCTCTTGTATCTTATATCTGAGAGGAAGGACCAACACCCTTAGCAAGCTTCAGTGCCTCACCTCACAGGCAATCAAGCTACTAAGGTCACACAGCTATCCAAATGACAATAAATGGCCAGTTCCCACTGCTCAGCTAGTGCCTGCAAATGGCAAGAGGCACTTCCAAGTTCATCCTGTGGGACAGCCAGCATGGCCTGAGGTGTGATCTCTTGTGTGGCGCTGGAGGCTGGCTGCTGACACCTCAGCAAGCATGAGGCAGTCTGATGAGCATTTCTGCCCCTTGAAGCACTTGCAGAATGATTTTTCCCCCTCATGTCCCACATTCACACTTTTACCCACAGATGATCAAAGACCTAAGTGCCTCTAGGAAGCAAAGGCTTGTAGAGAACTCACAAAAAGTGAAGGCTTCCTATGGTACCCACCCATTTCTGTTGGTCTGTCAGGTAAGGACTGCTGTGCTTTGAGGCACTGTATGACTGTTCAGAGTATCCCACAGTAATTTCAGATTATGAACAACTCAGTATCTAATTATAGGTATAGTAGTAGTATTTTTAGTATCTTTCCTGTACTTGACGAACATTTTGTTTTTTTTGGTAAAAACCACCAGGCAATATTTTTAGACTCATTTACCTGTCTGCAGATTTAAAGTGATTTTCCTGTACAAAGGAAGTGATTTGTCACAATCATCTATATCTTTACACATAAGTTACAAAAGACAGCTTCAGAGCTGGCGTTAAAGGTGATAAAAAGCACAGCTGGATCCAAGGGACAGTGTGGTGTTGCTGACATTCAAGGGAACAGCCAACACTCTGATGAGTTCAGGAAGAGCCTGATGACAACTACCCAAAAGAGCCTCTCTACAACTATCTGAAGAGAAGCTGTAGTCAGGTGGGGCTCAGGCTCTTCTCCCAGGCAGCCTGTGACAGGACAAGAGGGCACAGTCTGAAGCTGTGCCAGGGAAGGTTTAGGTTGGATAGTAGGCAGCACTTCCTCACAGAAAGGGTGATTAGGCACTGGAGTGACTGCTCAGGTTGGTGGTAGAGTCACCATCCCTGGTGTTCTTTAAGAAAAGATTGGATGTGGCACTTGGTGTCATGGTTTAGCTGATTTCATGGTGTTAGGTCTTAGGTTGGACTTGAAGATCTCAGAGGTCTTTTCCAGCCTAAATGATTCTGTGATTCTGTGATTGCCCTAGGTGGTAAAGAAGCTACATCTTGGTCATGTTTAAATTACTGCAGGTTGATTTAGACTCAGAGAGATGAACTTGTCTACTTCTGTGTCGGTGTGCTACCTTCTTACAGTGGGAAGAAACTCTTTCAGTGACTACAGGTACCTCAGCCTTTGCAGGGCACAGTCAGTTTTCAGTGCTTCTGAGCCACATCCTGTATGTCATACTCTTGTCTACAGCACCCCCTTAGAGCAGGATATTGATGTACTTTCAGAAAAGACAAGGAAAGCCAAAAGAAGTGAAGTCTTTTGCAAACCAGATGCAGTAGTAAATACTAGCTTAACTGCTCCCTCCAGCCTTTAAGAAACTAGTGGGAAATAAAGTAACTCCTTCCATGTAAGAGCTGTAATACCCACACTTGTGCACATGGAGGGTGATTAAGCTCAAACACATACATCTTGGTAATAGAATGTAAGATCCTTTCACCTTCTTAAGCAACATTCTGCTTCTCCTCCCATCGCAGAAAATTCCTGTTCCCATCGCAGAAAAGGGAGGGAAAAACAGAAGGCTGAAACATAGCTAAGTTATTTGGTGAGATTTAGCTCAAAGTGCTGGGGTATAAAGAAGGGAAGATGAGACCACAATCTTCCTCCAGTCCTTAAAATGCTCTTGCAGTAGGCAGGCAGACAGGAAAAGTCATCTATTTTCAATGAGAAAGAAATACAGTGGATTTAATCTATTAATTTTTAACTCCAGGCCCACAATTTGCTTCCTTTTCTTTCTAATTTACCTAGTTTTACTGTACTGTTTTCAAGATAGGATGAGCAGTGGATGATAACCTGCGAGTTGCTGGTAAATCAAGCATAAAGCACAAACAGATTTATACATCTCCAGTAAAACCTCACTTTTCTCTAGAGATTGGCCTGGCTTCCAGAATTCAGGTTCTCTTAAAGCTGAGCATCTTAAAACATGCGAGTTCTTGTTTGGTTCAAAAAGGGTGATTTTTTTTTTCTCTCTCTCTTAGCTATTAACCCTGCAATTGTAGATAGCCAACACCACTACTTGGAGAGAAATCAATCAGCAGAAATCAATCTGTACAAGCCACAACAATACACATTTTAAAAAAAAAAAATCCCTAAGATGGAAACATGCCCAAGCAAATTACTTGAGTAATCCTAACTCCTTGTTTCTCTTGTAATTAAGACAAAAAAAGGTCTCTAATAAACAGTAGTCACAGAAGGGTAAGGTTTTCAACTACAATGGTGAACTTGAACATTCACATAGGCTACAATTTGGACTTCAATCACAAATCCCAATAGCTTTCACAGAATCACAGAATGTCAGGTTGGAAGGGACCCCAAAAATCATCTGGCTCAACCTTTCTAGGTGATGGAGTAGTTTAAAAGAGATGGCCCAGCACCTTGTCAAGCTGAGTCTTAGAACTGGCCAATACAGAGGAATGCACTACTTCCCTTGGGAGGAGATTAAGGCCATGTTCAACTGTTCTCATGGTGAAAAACTTCCTTCTGGATTCCAATCAGTATCTCTCCAGAAATAACTTGTACCCATTACCCCTTGTCTTTTCCATGTGACTTCTTGTAAAAAATGAGTCTCCATCCCCCTAGTAACCACCCTTTATAGCATTCAAAGTGTCCCCTTTAACCATTTCTCATTCTAATTAACAGATAATAATAATTTGTCAAGTTTTGGAAGTCATAAGGAAAGCCAAGCAATAGGGCAGAGATCCCAGCATTGTCTCAAAGACCTTGGCATGAGTTTGAAATCTGGAGATAAGAAGATAAGGATGAACCTTTGAAGTATATAAATGTAACTCTACCTGTCCATATACTGTAGTTCTCCTTATCCCAATATTTCTTTCTATTTATCTATATGTTCCATTTATTCTTCTCTCCTTCATATGGGCAGACAGCCAGGAAATAACCACGAAAAAATACCCAGCTCAGCCTACTCCTGAAGCCTAATGCCTTCTCAGATGAACACAGAAATTACCAGCACCACAAACCCACTTCAGTCCTGCTAAGTATATAGACATACAGTAGGTAATGCAAAATACCACATACACAAAATCATCCAGTACTCTGAGGGTTCAAAAATCTTTATTTTACACTATTTCCCCCATTGCTTTCCTTATCTCTACTGTTTTATGAACATATTTTTTCTTCTTTGAAACACTTAGCTAATCAAAGACCATTATCTCTGAACTCTTCCTGCGTTTGGCTAACATACAGCCAGCACTTCAAGTGCAATCTATGAACTTCCCAGCACTTGGACATCAGAGTATACCACAGAAACATCCAGGTTGGAAAAGACCCTCAGGATCACCAAGTCCAACCTATAACCCTACTCTACAAGATTCACCTTAAACCATATCCCTAAGCACCACATCCAAATGACCCTTAAACACATCCAGATTTAGTGACTCAACCACCTCCCTGGGCAGCTCATTCCAGTGCCTGACCACTCTCTCTGTGAAAAACCTTTGCCTAATGTCCAATCTAAACCTACCCAGTCTCAGCTTGATGCCATTCCCCCTTGTTCTGTTTCCAATTACCTGAGAAAAGATACTAGCACCAGCCTCTCCACAACGTCCCTTCAGGTAGCTGTAGACAGCAATGAGGTCACCCTTCAGTCACAGGGTGATCAGCTTACGTGTCACACGCATGCTGCATGCCTTATATATTAAATAATTTGGTGCTTCAGTACATTATTTCATACTTGGGCTAGTACTTACTGGCTGTGGATCAGCCTTTTCTCAGATCCAAAATATACCTTAAATCCCCTTGTGCCAATACCAAAATATTACAGCGCTGCTAAACTCAGAGCTGAGCATTCCACTTCTGTCCTTCACAAATGGTGACTGGTGCTCAAAGGCCATGTATTTGTGCAGGAAGAAAAGTGGTTGTTCAGGCTTTGTTTCTAAGAAAATAAGCTGAGCTAGTTGCTTCTGCTGTCCCAGGTTTGGGGGATAGTGAACTTCAATGAGTAATCTTTTTCCTTCTCTCAAATCCAGGAGCAGCATTCATTCAGGCACTCCAAGGTTTTAAAGCACTGTGTGTATGCTGACCTCAGGAAGCTTTTGCAAAGATTCATTGTGGATATGTGAGGAGGAAATGAGGTGGATCATTACCACTGGAATACTCCCTGTCTTCTGTTTAGTTTTAACATGATAAAATATATCTGGGCATCAATATGGTCCCTAAACTCCAACTCAATGACTTAACTGCAAGACCCATACCATAACCCCTTTCATCCTTTTATTTATTTATCCCCCAAAATAGATTATTATTATTATTATTATTATTTGTCCCCAATAAAGGATGTTTTGTACATTTTATTACTCTAGTAGCTGTGAAAGAAAACACTGAAATTTGCTTAGAGGGATGCCTGAAGCTGCCTCTCAAAATAGAGATCTATTATTAGTTAAAATATGGATTAAGTGGAAGACAAAAGGCAAGCGAACTAAATCAGGTATATCAATGCAAACCAAGCAAATTATGCAACTCTTAGAAAGAAAACATTAAAAGGGAGGAGCTTCACAAGAAATGTGTATAGCCACAAACCAATTCCAGTGGGATCTAAGGCTGAGCCTACAGTAGAGATTGATGGGATCCAATCTAAGCAGGTCTGTGACATGAAAATGTTGGCACTGGGAAAATCTTTTCCATACTATACACATTTCAGGATTTTTTTGTTTTGTTCTGTTTAAGACAGGACTAGATCTTTTTGCATTAGATGTACTGATGAAAGACACCTTCCAGGGCAGCTTTGTCTAGAAGAAATCCAGTTTCAAGACCACATCATAATATAGACAATATAGAGTGAAATGATTGAGAGATTTGCTTCGAAATCACACACTTTGCCTGAACAAAACCATCAAACATGCCTTGCATATGTCAAAAGGCTTCTATTTTTGCAGTGCAGCATCCAGGCTCCTTTCTCTTTCCTCAGAATAACATATATTGCAATATCCACTGCATTCTTTCTTCTGCACAGATCTAAAAGACAGAGACTGGACTCTATGGTTCAAATATTTTAAAGATTTCTCTAACTGCAGAAGAATGTGGTTAGGGAAACTTCCACATGGGGAAGGACTTAAGGTGGCGCTCAGTAAATTCATAAACATTCTACTACTCCTAAAATTCAGGATATTCTTTCTATCCTTATGAGATTCATGCAAAAAATCGCTAGATTCTCCTATGTGGTAAAGAGGAACATGCTACATTTCTCAATTCTATTGATCAAACAATCAATGTTTCTTTTTCTTTTCTAATTTGCCTTTTCTGAGCTTTTCCATTTGCACTTTTTTTTTTTTTAATTTGCACAGATTTTTAAACATAGAGTGAAACATAAAGCTATAAAAATCTCACTGAAGTACAATAACGAGTGAAATTTTGGTCCTGTGAAAACCCAGGCAATGCTCAGACAGGCTGTCAGATGACTACAGACAGCAGCACTCCAGAGCAGAGTGCAGCCAGCAACCACTGAACCTGTAGATGTAGATTTAATCCAATAGCACTAACATACCACAGGAAAAACAGAAGGTGATTTGCTTGATGTTTTGCTAAAGTCCATTTAAATGCTACTGACACAGAGTTCAGAAAGAACTCAACAAGAGATCCCAAGGGGACAAGCACAGCAGAGACACCCTGAGGCTTTCCACAGAACTTGGGCCCTCCTGTAACTTGTTCCTGTTCCAGCACCAGATCAAGCCCTCAGGGCAACCACAGTGTTTTCAGGATTACATTTGCTTGCAACTGCAAACTCGGACTTCTGTTGGAGGGAAGTACCCAAAAGGGACTCCTCTACCTATCACTTCACTTTGGAGTAAGAGCGGGAGCACTGCTGTGACAGTTCTGCACCTCAGATAATTATTTCCATTACTAGCAAAATACTGCTAGGCTGACTTAAACCAGTTTTTACTGCCTCATGCTGAAAGAGGTGAAAATTTGAATTCCCAGCCTTCAGTGAAAAGGACACATCTCTCCCTTCTGTGCCGGTATTGCTGTCAACAAACTCCTGAAATTATGCCCAGATCAAACCTCAGGAATGTGCAAACAAATTCCTTTCTCTCTTGAAAAACCATTAGACAAAACCAACACGACCCCATTGACATTTTTCTAAACCTTCTTTAGAATCAAACCCAGCAGTAACCAAATTTTAAATCTTTTTAAAAGGGCAGCTGAATGCCAGCTATACAGGTTTTCCATAACACTTGCACTGATAATGAGTGGGCTTAAATGAGATAAAATGGTGTGGTAATTTACCACAGAAGCTGGCATTGGTTCATCTGAAAGCTGCTCAAAATCACTGATGCCCAACGGGAGTGGTTTGTCAAAAGACTTAACTAATACACGGTACTAATACATGGTGGTATTACTTAAGAGCATTCAGGGTATAAAGGACACTCAGGTTCTGGAAGTTTTGTTGTGCCTTAAATGTGAGCAGATTCTGTTCCTATGTATTTAGTTTGGAGGTAACATTTGCAGTAGGGAACAAGAGCAGAGAGTAGGCAGCTCAGAAGACCTCTTAATCTCTGCAACGCCTTGCTTAGTTTTATAGCCAAGGATAGCAAAAACGAATGCATGATGCTTTTAATAGGAGTAGGGGACCCACCATGCACACATATTCAACAGTTTCAGTTTACAAACTCAGTCCCACTTGGTAACATCCTTGCCCATGCCAGACACAGTCTGAGCTGCTTACACAGGCTGCCCCTGCTGCCACCTTTCATGCTCCCTTTGGCTCCTTGTGCTCGGACGTGTGGCTGTCACCAGAGGAGTGGTCCAGTCTACAGGTGGGAGAAGGGAATCAGACTCACTCAGGACACTGGCACAGGAGCTGAGTATCTCCTGCCTTTTTCTTTTAAGCTACCTCCTAATTGCTCAGGTAGGACTGGAGGGGATGGAGGCTATCAAGCACAAAGGAAGATAGAAACACCGAAGATATTTTGGGAATTGCTGTGACAGATCTAACAAGGAGCATCTCAAGAGGACACACTCAGGTTACACGCGAAAGTAAATTAACACACGGCTTTATAAAACCTAAGTCTGCATAGCTGTGGGGAAAAGAAAAAGGTCAAGCAACAGTGCAGAAATACTCAGTGTTCCGCTTCCAGTTAAGTACCGGAGGCCCGCAACACCGACGGCACCTCAAGGCTGCCTAACGCGAACGGCACACGGGACTCCCACCTTTCGGGGCGCCTGCGCAGCCAGCGGGAGCACGGCACGGCACGGCGAGCCCGTGATGGCGTGCCAGTTCTGCCTGCCCCGGCCGGCCGCCGTGGCAAGATAACCGAGCGCGGAAACCACCCCGGGCGCGACGCGGAGACTCCGGTTCCTACACCGGCCCAGGGACGGATGCGCATTTCCCGCGTCACCGAGGCCAGTACCGGCCGGGCAGCAGCGCCGCAGCCGCCACCTACCTGTGTACGCTGCGGGGTGCGGCGGCAGGAGTAGTGGCAGGAGCAGCAGCCAGGCCGCCCCCCGCCGCGGCGGGACGGCGCCCATCGGGGCTCACATCTCACGGCTCCACGGCTCCGCGCCGCCGCCACCGCGCAGGTGGAAGGAGCCGGGCGGCGGCGGGCGGGACGCGCCGGGCAGCGGAGGAGGAGCTGGGCGGGCAGCGCTGCGCGGGGCGGGGGCTGTGGGACAGTGCGATGCGCGGCGCGTCCTATCCCCAAACCCAGGGATGGCTTCTGCTGCATCCCTCGGTGCTCTTACTGCCGAGTTAACTCTCCCTCGGAACCACCAAGAGAGCGAAGTGGGTGGAGCATGTTATGCCACTTGTTTTGGCACAGGAAGCCCAAGGCCAGCACGTGTGTCTTTGGGTGCTCAGCAGCTTGATTTTTTCCCCTTACTTTGCATTAAATATTATCAAGTCACCATTTCAGTAGTTTTGGGGTTAGCTTTACTAGGAATTGTGCCTCGGAATAAAAAGAAATCTACTTATTCTGTGTAACAATGTGATACTTTGCCTGCGTTCTTTGAATGTGGTATGAATGTTAGTTAAGTGCTGCACCTGTTAATCACTGGTATTTTCCTGTTGGGACTAAATTTTTAAATCTTCATTCAGAAATAAGATCCTTTCAAAAATCATATGAGTTGTGTGTGTAGAACAAGGCCAGATTGGATGGGGTTTTGAGCAACCTGGAGCAAGGAGGGGGCCAAACTCTTCTGCTTAGTGGCAAGCAACAGGACTAGAGGAAGTGGTGTCAAGCTGCTCCAGGGGAGATTCAGGCTGGATGCTAGGAAATACTTTTTTAGAGAGGGTTATCAAACATTGGAATGGTCTGCTCAGGGCAGTGGTGGAGTCACCATCCCTTGGGTTGTTCAAGCAGCATGTGGACTTGGCACTTAGGGACATGGTTTAGTATTGACCTTTCATTGCTGAGATGAAGATTGGACTGGATGAGCTTTGAGGGCTCTTCCAAACAGATGTTTTCTGTGATTCTGTCCAAACCCCATATCAGGAGGGTTGGAGCTAGATGATTTTTAAGGTCACTTCCAACCCAAATCATTCTTTGATTCTAAATAGTGTGTTTGAACAAGAGAAGTTATGAAGTTGCCATCCTTGGAGATGCTCAAAATCCTGCTGGTGACAGAGCTGAGCGCCCAGCTTTGCCTGACCCTGGCTGGACTAGAGATCTGTAGAGGTGCATTCCCACCACAGCAACTCTAGGATTGTGAGAAATAACACAGTTTTGTTCTGAACAAATTTTTGTTCTGAGATGCTCAGTGCAGCCACCAGTGAGAACAGAAGGAGATGAAGGAACCTGTGCTCATAGAGTGCTGTAAATTGAATATTTGAGGGAGCTCCAGCAGTTGAAACTGATGTTACATAAGTCTCCTCCACTTAGATGACCTGTGGGAGCTCCTTGCTTGCCAACTGAGCTATTTGTTGTCCTCCCTTCTACAACCAAGAGCTGATATCTGACTGCTGTATATCAGTCTGCTTCAAAGTGATGGTCAACACAGGTATCTAAAAGGTACTTTGATGCAAGATTACACTGCTTTTCTAATTGGAAACTTCTTGAGCTCTTGTGGATAAACATTGGCATTTTAAGCAGAAGTCAGGCAGGAGGCCTTCTGGTGGTTTTTAATTTCCCTACCATCATTCTTGGAAATGTCCCATCTGACTTGGCTTAAAACTTAAAGAAGACTTCAGCCTAGCTTCTAGACTGGAAATCTTATTAGAGTTGCTTAAAATGTGTCTGTGTATGCTGGTTTGAGGCTAATTGGAATATTTTAATAAAAGAATTATAGGCTGTGAAAAGAAAACAATGGTGATGTCTACTTCACTCATAGGCTTGCTGAGATGTATAAGAACAAGGACACAAACAGATAATAGAGAGTCTCTCTGGGGGCTGTTGTGTCTTCTGGGCTTCTGCTGTGTAACCCAACTAATCACTCTGCTTCTAATCCCTCTTGCTGATCCTCCAAACTCACCTTGCACGTAAGGCAAACCCTGGGGTAAGGTAAAGGGATGGAAAGAAGGTGGAAGGGTGGTTGGGAGCCCCTTCTGGGGACTCCGATTTCTGGGAGGGGTGTTGTGTTTCTGTATTACCTTTAACTTGTATATTTCTGTAAATATTCCTGTCTATTGTGTATATATCTGCTTGTATATTGTGCTAAGCTGTAAATAGAGCTTCAGTCCTTAACTTCCAGCTGGCTGAGTCTAGTCTGGGTGATTTTCACGGGGTGGGAGGGTGGGCAACTCCCAAACCATCACACTGTGTTATAAAGAATGAAAGTAACTCCTCAAGTTTAGTGTCTCCTTTTCCATGTCCCCCCCTCCCCCCTAAAAAACTTTAAATAATTTAAGAAATGGAAGAAATTAATGATAGGAGAATCTAATTTTAATGGGACAGTGTCTCTCATTCGTATCACAGCAAATTTGGATTAGCCCTTAACTCCTGCAGATCTACGTCAGATTGATTGTGAGAGTGGTTAAGAACAGGCTTTATCTACTGTCCAAAGTGTGTAAAAGGTTGAGTTGCTTGAATATCTTTATTGAAGTAATTCAGGAAATGAGGTTATTTACACACACAATATCAGAAGTCCATTTAGGATTATATACCAGTTGGTTGTGAAAACAATCCCATCCTAGATACATTGATTTATACTCCTGTTTAGCTGTTGGGGCTGTGAGATACTGTCAGGTCTAGCTCCTGCCTTTGTCAATCAAGCGTGGGAAAGAGGTGATAATCTTTCCTGATAAGATGTTGTGTGGCAGGTGTTAAGGAACAGTTTTCCTCTCCAAGGAACTTGCAGGTAAGCCTGGGGTGTTTCTTTGCTGTTTCACCTGACCCTCTTAGCCCCAGAAACCCAGCAGGAGGGAGGATATAGTGTGCTTGACAGGATTGGGGATTCTTAACCATCTTGAATGCATCGATATGGGGCTCTTTATTTTTTCCTTTCCCCTATCACAAGAGATGCAGTTGAAATCATTACAGTTGTGATTTTCAGGAACCTCTTATTATAAGCACTGCTCATGTTTCTAAGAAATACATTTATAGAACAGCGCACATATGTGCATCTATACATGAACAGACACAGCTCTTCAGCTGTGTTTATAACCCTCTGTGCTTCTTTCTCAGTCTCAGGTGTTGTTAACTTTCATTGGAAATGCATCTGAGTGAGGCATGCAGTGTCTGGCTTTGTGTTTATGCCAGGTGATGGTGACATATTGACTGCACTCGGGTGGTGACTATTACTGAATGTGTTCATGGACAAAAATTGAGGTAGGTGGACTTCTTAGATATTACTACATATCATGACTGTTGTCTGCAAGCAATAAAAAGCCCTGTTTGGATAAAACAGAGCTTAGTTTTTCAGTTTAGTACATCTGGCTGCCGACATGTACCCCTCTGAATATAAACCTGTTATCAGCAAAGAAAAAACACAAAACGTTTTTTTCAATACTTCCACCAATCAAGGGAGTGATTGCCTCAGAAAGTGACAACCTACACTTTACTCTGTAAGTAGTTTAACTTAGGAGTGTAAAGAGACAACTTGTTTTAATGCAGATAGCATCAGGCCTTGCCAAATATATTAATAAAGAACAACAGGAACATTAGGTGGGAAGTTCAGAGATGTGGCCACAGTCCAATACAGCCTTGCAAAACTGATCTTCCTACAGAAATATTTAAGTGGTTGTAATTATACATGCAGGGAGCCTGCCCTGGAAAACACAAACTTACACTGTTCTGTAGAAAACACTTCAGGAAGTTTTTGCCTTTGCATTAATTTGATAAGATATTTGGTACTCTTCAGTGGAACTTAAAAGTACTTGAAAGTTGCTATCATATTTATGTTTTGAAATCCAGATGTAGAACTGAGAAAGGTGTTTGTGTTTTGTTCTCACTACAGGAACAGACCTGTGTGCCTTGTGTACCCTCAACACCAGCCATGTTGCAATCATGAGTAAGTGCTCTTTTGTTTTCACCAACAGAGGAGGGAAGACCTCATCGCTGTCTACAGCTACCTGAAAGGACATTGTGGAGAGGCTGCTGCTGGTCTCTTCTCACAGGTAAACAGTGATAGAACAAGAGGGAATGGCCTCAAGCTGTGACTGGGTAGGTTTAGACTGGATATGGGAAATTTTTTTCACAACCAGTGTGGTCAGGCATTGGAATGATCTGCCCAGGGAAGTGATTGAGTCACCAACCCTGGATGTGTTTAAAGGTTGTTTGGATGTGGTGCTTGGGGATATGGTTTAGGGTGAACCTTGTAGAGTAGGGTTATCAGTTGGACTTGGTGATCCTGAGGGTCTTTTCCAACCGGAATGTTTCTGTGATTCTGTGCTAAGGTACAGTTTTATGCCTTTCCTGTTTGCAGCCTCCTCTGCATACTCATCAGTCCTGTGCGATCAATCTTTATTCTGTTAGCCAGCTTAAAATTCAGGTGCAGGCTGCTGAGTTTTGCCAGTGCAATCAAGAGGCAAAGGTCTTGCCTCAGTAGAAGATAGATGGGAAATAAGTGCTTATTGTCCACATCAACGGGAAGACTGCCTGACTGCTAGCTTTGCTACCCTCCATGATGTTATTTAAAACATTGTAGCAAGAAAGTGTCCAAAGGAAAATGCAGACAGAACTCATTTATTTGTGATTCTTCCTTCCTGATTATGAAATTCAGTCGCATTTTGAAAATAAAAGAAAAATATACTTAGGCAGCAATAAGTTAAATAGCATTTGTTCCTTACCTTAGATGTGAATCTGCCAGAGCTTTCAAAGACAAATGTTAGAAGGCAAAGGCAAATTGTTCTGAGTGTTAGTGAAGAGGGTTTTGATAAGTGACTCATGTTCCCCATGGCAGAATTTATAGGTTATTCCTCATGCTACTAGTTTCAGGGTAACATGTTATTCATCTTCCACCCCCCATAAAGTACCTGTTGTGAAAGAACTGTTTCATCTTCTTGTTTCCTAAGATATTTTTGTCATTTACTACAAAAGATTCTATGAAAGTTTATGATTTCCAAGGTATGCAAAACAGTACAGTTACACTTTCAGTCAGAAGCTGAAAGAAAAGAATCATATTGCAATTTCACTAAGAAATGGCATCTCATTCAATGTTCTCCAGAGCGTCATAAAAAGAATATCTCAGAAAGCCCTGCTCACAGAAAGCTCACAATCAACTGAAACACCTTAAAAATTGCTTGTTGTGTCTTCCTTTGCTCTTTGTAGACAGATTGACTGAACAAAACAGGTAATCTTAAGCTCATATATAAAACAAATGAGTGTCAATAAAAAATATTTTTTATACAAATACACCTTTGCGACTCCCTAAAGAACAAGCTGAGGTGAATGAGATTATTACATATTCTGAACTCTGGAGATCATTAAACTGTAGATCTTTTGTGGATGCTTTGCCTCTTACCTCTTACAAGATATTTGTAAAAAATGCAAAACTGGCCAAGGAAAAAGTTCTGAGATCCATGCTTCAGCATGTTTGTGGATGCTTTGCAGATGGCTTCCTATCAATGAAAAGGGTAGAAGTGGAGACAGGCCTCCTTGTATATGCCTGTTCCCTTCCACAGCAGTCATTTGAGTCACAGAGTGGCAGTTCTCTCTGTGCTGTTATCTGTCCCACCTGCAGCTAACCCTCATCTCCCCCACGTCATGAGTGAACTGAAGCAAGACTTCTTCAGGAGACTCTCTTGATTGTTGTAAATCAGTGCAGAGATAGCTACACACACACTCTGCTCTGAGTTTTATCAACAAGGGAACTCCAGAGTGAGAGGTCTTCTCCCAGCAAAATGCCTCAGACTACCACACTGTCAAAAATCCCTATAAAAGCAAACTCCTTATTGTGAGAACTAATAGAGCAGGAAAGCATAATAAGCCTTCCAGTGCCCATATGTGCTAATAATTTTACCAGAGTTATTCCTTGTCTCTAATTCAGCTAGGAAGACTTACTATGATTCACCATTGTGTTACATCAAGTGTTACATGTAGGAGGATATGGCATGTGGTCTTGATTTGACTGCATCTACTCATATTACTAAAACCCACAAACTTAAACCATTGCAATAAGGGAAGTAAAAGTCATTCTTCAACCCTCCAAAGTCACAGGTGCAGGACTATTTTGAATGGTGTCTTTACAAATACTGATTTGCATGGTCCAGACAGCAGGCCCAAGCACTGACCACAGTCAAGCACTTCTCCTGTTTTCTAAAGCCAAATCCAAGGTGAGTTCACTGAGATGGAAAAATCTAACCTAGACAGAGAAGTAATAACCGTAATGCATAATGACTCTAATACCCAGCTGAGCTTGACCCAGGGCACTCAATGAAGCACAAAGAGCCCTGAGAAATGTTTGAACTCAACAGTGTGCAATATGAAGTTGTCGCNCCTTTTATCCAATACAGCCCAAAGACTAATGGGCCTTTGGACACGAGATAGCCAATCAAATGGCAGTTAGCCAAGATTTGGCCATATTGGGTGAAGCCATAGGCTTGCTTTACCCTTTTTTGGGCAGATCACAGGGCCTTGCATAAGGCAACCGTGTGCACCCTGTTTACCGCAGTTGCTGGGCTGACCCCAGACCCCAGACTTAGTGGCGCCAGGTCCTTTGTCCCTTTTCCCGTGGTTGCTCTCCCCAAAACAGAAGGAGGGAGAGCAGAAAAAGAAAAAAAAAAAAAATGTCCTGGGTAAGCCAGGGCATTCACAAGCCTAATTTGGCCTGTTTAGGCCTACCATGACAGAAGTGTGCCTCTGAGTTAAGATCCTCTGCTGGTGGAAATGAGTTAATGCCTCCTCAAGAGGAGAACAACTGACATCCTTCCTGAAGAGGCTGAATTTATTCTGTCCTCAGAAAACACCCCCAAAAATATCAGAAGGTTGCACCCAAGGATTAAAGTGGGATCAAAAGCAGCCTAAATTGATTGACCATGACTTGGATATCACTGTTGTCTCTTGGGGAGGGCTAGTAGAGGAAAATTATGATTCAGTAACTCATTTGTATGCATAGGTCCCACTGAGCTGGTCAAGGCATTTTATTTCTGTTATCTTCTTCTCTTTATTAATTTATTGGATAATTAAGCAGTGTAGTGAAGCACAGCAAGAAAAAAACTTGCTGTGCAAAGTTGAAAGGATCTAGCATGATTCCCAGGAAGTCTCCCATGAACCTTCAGAAAACCAGGATCATGATACACTGAAAATGTGCCTGTCTTGCAAACCAGATTCCTGCAAACCAGATTTTCATTTTCCAGAAACAGTTATAGCCTTAAGATAGAGCTTTGTAGAATGTAAATTAGTCTAGGAAACACCTGAAACAGGAGGGCAAAGTATTCCTGCCTGGGCCATCAGAGTACAACCTGCCTTTCATATGAAGGCACCTGGCCTAGAAACCACAGACAGGTGTTTCAGCTGTATCCCTTACTGCTATATATGTCTTTCCTAGCCTGAGAAGTATGAGAATGATGCAATCTCAGCTGGGTTTAGGTCAGGCATCTATATTTGTGGGATTGCTCTTTGTTCACAAATTGTTTTTGAGCAGCTGCAGGTTTTTCAAGGCTGCTGCCCTATTTGGATGGCTAACGTGCATAAGCTTTAAAAAGCCTGATTTTCAGTCAACTGTTCAAGAATTTGTCTTTTGACAACTCTTTGACATCTTTTCTCTTCCTAAAATGAGATCTTCAATTCACAGAATCACAAAGTCACAGAATGTCAGGGGCTGGAAGGGATCTTGAAAGATCATCCAGTCCAACCCCCCCACCAGAGCAGGATCACCTATGCCAGATCACACAGGAACACATCCAGGAGGGTCTTGAATATCTCCAGAGAGGGGCACTCCGCAACCCCCCTGGGCAGTTTGTTCCAGTTCAGAAGATCTTGCTGTAAATAGCATCCTTGCTCAGGTAGCTATAAAGCCACACATAATTATTAATGTAGGTGCCTAGAGTCAGTGGTGTCTTAAAGATTGGGTAAGCCTGAATCTGGATAACTTAGGGCTCTTCGTCACACATGTAATCAGACTGGCACCAGTATGCACAGGGCAGAGTTCACAGCAGACCTGCAGTTTGAATGGCCACCACACAGGTAGGCATGGCATGGCTAAAACTGTATTTAAAATCTGCTTGCTGTGGGGATCATCTTTCAGATAGTGGCCTAATGTGGTGTGGTTAGCCCAGGCAGCACTGCCATCTAGGAATTATGTGTGCAAAAGTATGGGCATACTCAACAAACCAGGAATAAAGAAGCCACACATTTAAAGGGTTCACTATAACTTAATGAATGCAGATGTTATATTGCTCTGTTACATCCCCTTGGGAACAGAGTGGAAACCATCCCATTCAAAGTGGTACCGATAGGATAATGCAACAAAGAAAATGAAAAACATTGCTAATACTGAATAAATCATAAGAATCATCTGAAACAGTCAATTAAAATGAATGGAGAAGGCTCCATTCCACATAAATAATGAATGGCCTCTCCTTTATTCCTGGAAGAGACGGCAAGGGGGTGTCACTGTAGCAGAGTTTTGTTAAAGAGGGAGAGATGCCCGAAAGCAAGGTTTTGTCCTAAGAGTGATAAAAAGTACTTTCAACTGGAGCAGGAGCATGCACAGTTGATAGGACATGGTACCTTCTATCAGCTGCTTTGAGCTGTGGCATACACCTGAAATGTGTTTATTGGCATTAAAGGGTAGTCAGATGCAGTTAGAGGCTGGAAGTGATCTCGAAAGATCATCCAGGCCAACCCTTCTGCCAGAGCAGGATCACCTATACCAGATCACACAGGAACATATCCAGGCAGGTCTTGAATATCTCCAGAGAGGGAGACTCCACAACCCCCTGGGCAGCCTGTTCCAGTCTTCTGTCACCCTCGCCGTGAAAAAAATCTTCCTTATGTTGACATGGAACTTCTTGTGCCTCAACTTGAATGAGCTGGCCTAGAGTTTTAATAAAATAATTCCTTGGCTTTTTCTTTCATACTTACTTTTCTTTACCATCAAACTCCCTGACTAATATAAGGCTTTGCCTCCAGGATTCTGATGATGCTTTGGACCCAGATTAAGGAGATGATTTGCTGTCTTTCATCTGGTGAAATCCCTGGCGAAGCCTGCAGCTGGATGTCTCAGGACAAACACCCCTGTGACCATATTTCTTAGGCACAAGACATGACACATTACTTCTTGAAGACAGCTGCTAATTTTCAGAGATATTGGCAATGATCACCAGCAATTTACTGTGGACAAACAAGGGAATTGGAATAAATTAATAGATTAATTAATTGTCTGTGTTCTACTGCCACTGCGTGCAATAATTGTTAGGGCCATGCAAGCAAGTCCCTTGAAACCCATGGAAGTGGAGTGTGATTTTTAAAGCTCACAGAAGCAGCAATAAAGTGAATGTGTGCCTATGAGGAACTTTAACACTGCAAGAGCTTAATGAGGCTGCTGGTTAGAAATTAGGCATATGAATCAGAGCCTTGTTTTGCAGAGGCTAGAGGATGAGTTTGCACTTGTAGCGGGAACAGCAGCAACCTAAACAGAAATTTTACTTCCATTATAGTTGTTCAGACAATGACCTCACCTTGAGAACTGTGTGCAGTTCTGGGCTTCTCACTACAAGAAAGATATTGAGGTGCTGGAGTGAGTCCAGAGAAGAGAATCATCAGGAATAGTGTGGCCAGCAGGAGCAGGGAAGTCATTCTCCCCCTGTACTCTGCGCTGGTTAGGCTGCACCTTGAGTACTGTGTCCAGTTCTGGGCCCCTCAATTTAAGAAGGACATTGAGGTGCTTGAACGTGTCTAGAGAAGGGCAACGAGGCTGGTGAGAGGCCTCGAGCACAAGCCCTATGAGGAGAGGCTGAGGGAGCTGGGATTGTTTAGCCTGGTGAAGAGGAGGCTCAGGGGAGACCTTATTGCTGTCTACAACTACCTGAAGGGTGGTTGTGGCCAGCAGGAGGTTGCTTTCTTCTCTCAGGCAACCAGCACCAGAACAAGAGGACACAGTCTCAAGCTGTGCCAGGGGAAGTTTAGGCTGGAGGTGAGGAGAAAGTTCTTCACTGAGAGAGTCATTCCCCACTGGAATGGGCTGCCCAGGGAGGTGGTGGAGTCACCGTCCCTGGAGGTGTTCAAGGCACGTTTGGACGTGGCACTTGGTGCCATGGTCTAGTCTTGAGGTCTGTGGTAATGGGTTGGACTTGATGATCTTTGAGGTCTCTTCCAACCTTGCTATACTGTGATACTGTGAAGAGCAACAGAACTGGGGAAGGGACTGGAGGGAAAGTCTGATAAGGAGAGGCTCAGGGTGCTGGGAGTGTTTAATCTGGAGAAGAGGAGACTCAGAGGGGACCTTATTCACTCTACAACTACCTGAAGGGAAGTTGTAGTCAGGTGGGGGTCAGGCTGTTCTCCCAGGCAACTTGTGCCAAGGCAAAAGGGCATGGCCTGAGGCTGTGCCAGAGGAGGTTTAGGTTGGATGTTAGGAAGTGTTTCCTGATGAAAAGGGTAATTAGACATTGCAATGGACTGCCCAGGGAGGTGGTGGAGGTGTTTAAGGAAAGATTGAATGTGGCACTTAGTGACATGGTCTGGTCATGTGGTGGTATTAGGTCATAGGCTGGACTTGATGATCTCAGAAGTCTATTCCAGCCTCAATAATTCTGTGATCATAAAGTTTCTCTTGATTTTATAGAATCATAGAATCATAGAATGGTAAGGTTGGAAGGAGACCTCAAGGATCATCTAGTTCCAACCTCCTGCCATAGGCAGGGACACCTCCCACTAGCACAGGTTACTCAAGGCCTCGTCCAACCTGGCCTTATCTTCTCTGCTTAACTCCAGTATCAGACTAACCCTTGAAATCAAGTTTTTACAAGTATTTTGTTGCTGTAGGAAATGGAAAAGAATGAATAGTCCATGAAAAAGCCATAATGATGCAATTCTGAGAGCATTAGCTTTTGAAAGGCAGACTGTTAACCTCTGGAGGAAGCAAGCATTGTTTTTGTACTCTATTTCCACACAATGGAAAACAAATCTATGTGACCACACAAATACTTGATAGTATAAATACTTGAGTAAATGTAAATTCTATTAAATCTGACTTTTTAAATGTCAACAATTCACTCTCTGCAAGAAACTCCAATTTCTGCACTACATTTATCAACTTCAGTGGCATAGAAAACACAGTAGAGCATCTTAGCTTTGGAAAAATGAATGCTGTTTATATTTACTACAAAAATCTCATGGAATTTAAAGATAACTTATTTGTGATTACTTACTATACCAGTTCTAGTTAAAAAAAAAGAATAAAGAAGAATATTTGTGTTCATTGCCCTAGAGCAGTGTTATTTAGGGAAGTTGTACTCAAAAAGTGTAACCTTAGATTTAAAATTTAATACCAAGAAAAGAGGAAATAGTTGGTTGAAGTTGCAACTCTGAGTAAGATTAGGCTCAAAATTAATGCCCATTTAGCCAGTTGTTGAGGATTTCTAAGCCATTTGTAGGTCTCAGTACTGTCCTGACAAAGAGATAACACCGAAAAGCAAGGATTACCTAAATGTAGAAAATGGATTTGTGATCTGAGTTGCCTTCTCTTCTTTCTGTTACATGAGAACTCTGCTTCCCTTTGTTTCTCATTTTTGTCTTTCCACATAGAGGATCATTTGGTTTGTGACTAATTAGCCTCCTGTTCTTAAGAGCTTTTATGCTGGTTTCAGAGTTATTCCTGATTTCTGCAGCACTTGCTGAAAGCCTGCAGACATCATTATGTACGCATCTGCCTAACTGTGTGCACTTGAATTTATAACAAACAAAGGGGTTTTTTCTGTTACCTGCTTCAGTACCATGGGCTTTCTGAGCTTCTACAACTGTTTCTTGGCAGCTGGCTCAACATGAGCCAGCAGTGTGCCCAGGTGGCCAAGAAGGCCAGTGGCATCCAGGCCTCTATTAGGAATAGTGTGAATAGCAGGACCAGGGAAGTTATTCTGCTTCTGTACTCAAAACTGGTTAAGCCACACCTTGAGTTTAAGAAAGATGTTGAGGTTCTTGAATGTGTCCAGAGAAGGGTAACAAAGCTGTGAGGGTGCTGGAGTACAGCCCTTTGAGGTGAGGTGAGGGAGCCGGGGGTGTTCAGCCTGGAGAAGAGGGAGCTCAAGGGAGACCTTATTGCTCTCTGCAACTCCCTGTAGCCAGGTGGGGATTGGTCTCTTCTCTCAGGCAATCAGTGACAGAACAAGAGGACACAGTCTCAAGCTGGACCAGGGCAGATTTAGGCTGGATATTAAGAAGAAGTTCTTCACAGAAAGAGTGACTGGCATTGGAATGGGGGTGCCCAGGGAGGTAGTAGAGTCCCCATCCCTGGGGGTGTTTAAAAGGAGACTGGATGTGGCACTTAGTGCCATGGTTTAGTTAACTGGAAGGTGTTAGGTGATAGGTTGGACTCCGTGATCTTGAAGGTCTTTTCAAACATGATTAATTCTGTGATTCTAAGTTTATGTGGAGTTTGCTCATGTGGCTCTTTCTCAATCCAGAGGTTTGCAATGAGCCATTCCATGAAGAGGTGTTGAAACTCCACCTGATGATCCCTGTTATGCTGGTTTAACGATTAGATTCAATCTATCAAATATTTATTCAAATTAAGTGGAAAAGTAGTTTTAAATCTTTAATAGAGACACAGCAGGACTTCATAATTTACTTTTTAGAAGGCTTATGCCATGATATTTCCTCCACATACACTTTTCTTCTGGGACAGAATTACTTCCTCAGCCAGGAGTCTTAGAGTAAAAGTCAGAGTTTCTTATCTTATTTAGGTGGACATATCTTACAATGGACTTCTAGTATGGAAGTCGTTTTCTTTATCAGTTCCCTTGCTTCTTTCTCTGTCTTTCTGAAATGTCCACAAGAAGAAACTACCTAAGTAGCAATTGGATGTCACCATTTTCTCACAAATATCTGCTGTGCCCTTTTACTGCAATGCTGTAACTCTTGTGGACAGCCAGCAAAACCATAACACGAGCTTAAGTCAAGGCAGACTGAGGTACTACATCTCTGGCAATGAGGTCCTTGGGGACTCACTTTGAAATTAAGCTAAAGTAATTTTCAATATGGAATCGTTTTATTGTGTGGGTGCATCTGCACATAAGCTTTACATTGGGTTCTGAACAGCATATAAAGTCTTGCAAGAGATAAATTAGACTAAGTAAAGCACTCATCATTAATCAGGGTACTAAACAAGTGTGAGCGCTAGAGAATGAACACAGCTGCCACTTCATTTATCTTGCTGTCAGAAGGTAACTCTCCTACAGAGAGAAGCTCAGAAGTGGTGGCTAAGGGTCTTTTGTGTCTGTCAGCTTGCAGAGAATATGTGTGCTCATATATACTAAATACATATCTGCATTACACACATAGACATTTTTATATACACAGACCGATGTATCATATATAAGTACATATCTGTACTGCTGCTGTATGGGTTCTCAGTAATCCTGAAGCTCTAGATTTGAGCTGCAAAGTGAGAGACTGCCCATTAATTTCAAAGGAAAAATATTGACTACTACTTATTTCTGCTCACGCTGTGTATTCTGACTCAATAACAGAAATCTTGGCTACAGTCTTACCGCAGAGTTATCTTCGGCGATAACTCTCATCAGCTCCCCCTTCACGAAGATGTAATGTATGTGTAGCTGATATGACAAATCAGAAAGTCTTAGCTTTCATTTCAGAGTGAGTATGTCATACTGGGAGGTAATAAAACCCTATCTTCTCATTTGCTTTGCAGAAAAAAACTGAGGTAAGTGGAGGTACAAGTTACTGAAATTCTTCAAGTGTTATTTTTATAGTAACTTCTCAGTGTCAAAGGACGTTTTGAAAACAAGCTAACCAATGGCTCCTCACATACTAAGTTTATAGGGCAACAAACTCCTGTGGCTGGTCTTGCTTAGCCTGACCTTTTGCATGAAAGCAATAAATCAGCTAGCCTTCTGTGTCTCCTGTATTGTCCTGAGCTCTTGGGAAAGGGATGATTGAATAGGAAGAATTACTGCTGCTGCACAGGCTTTAGCATAATGGATAGATCATTAACCTTTTAAGTCTGGTATCAAGGCTTCTCTGCTGGTCTACCAGGGCTGCTTCAAATAAGCAAAAATCTCCATACATAGCAGGGATGTTTTTTGCAGGAAAGAGGAAAGACTTTCCGAACCAAAGTCATGAGATGGAGCTGTGTGTGAGGCTGGGTGGCAGTGCAGCTGCAGTGGACAGCAATATAAAGCACACAGGCCTCGGGGAGATGGACAGGCACATGGCACGTATGCGTCTGCCGCACGGTGGCACGGTGGCTTACAACGTGACAAGGTTGTGCTATCCCATGGTGGCATCTAAACCTGCATCACACAATCACAGAATGTTCTGCTACTCTCCTCCCTCTGGTGGAGATGCAGGCAGAAGTGTGTTCTCAGCCCCAGACTCAGGGCAGGGACCAGAAACCTGAAGAAATACATAAGCAAGACCTCATCACTGTGGCACAAAGAATCACGCAGAATTAACCAGGTTGGAAAAGACCTTTGAGATCATCGAGTCCAACCTATCAACTAACACCTTCTAATTAACTAAACCATGGCACTAAGTGCCTCATCCCGCCTCCTTTCAAACACCTCCAGGGACGGTGACTCCATCACCTATAGCAAAGTGCCTACAGGAATATGGAGCTTGGTGTGGGCTGCAGTACTCAGGTGGTTAACTTATTTTCATAACTACCCTTCTAACAACATCCAGACTTAGCTAGTCTGAAGTCTGTAAGAGTGAACAGCTATACACCAATGCAGAACCTGCACTTGTTTTGACTGCAGTGTTGACTGTGGTCTTTATTTAATGAGAATGTCTGTTTCAGATGTGCAATTTTCTGTACCTCAGCCAAAAGCTTGCAGGATTAAAATCAATCACCACCGAAGAGGAAAGAGATATTAGTATGCAGTACTAGTGGCTGATAAATCACAGAACCACAGAATGCTAGGGACCAGAAGGATCATCTAGTTCAACCCCCCTGGCAGAGCAGGATCTGGTGGGTGTCAATCCTAAATGCTCAGGTTAGCATCCTCTTGAGTATCCAACTACAGGTAGATACAACACATGTTACAGGGAGGTGTGAATTCTCTCTTGCAGTGGCAACTGGAAGCCAGGCATCATACACTCAGCACCTAAAATGTACTTGCTGCCCTGATTTATGTCACTACATCCTGCCCCAGATGTATGTTTTCAGTGGAGTCCTATTAAAATTAGAATGGGATCCTGGAATTAAATGAAACTTAAAGTGTCCTATGTGGTATTTGGTCTGAAAGAGGCTGCTGAGTAGTATGACAGCCACTCCATTTAATTTGAATTTATCTCATGGGATGCATTTCAACACTTGGGAACATGTCAGAGGACTCAGCTTGACAGGGCTTCCTACAAGAGGAAACAGCTGGCCATAGACAAAGCTAGATGAGCAGCACATAATCAAATCAACCCCAAAAGTTGTCCTGAGCTAAGCATAATCTTCATTTCTGGTAATTGTGATGAGCCCTCACTGGAAGCATGTGTCCATAATGTAGTTCATCTCTCTAAGATCCTAGACTTTATGGCCCAGGAGCTTTAATTCATGTTTTAGCAACACCCCACACTGATCCTTACAATGCTTTATGCGTTGTCTTGCCATCTGCCTACAGACAGAAATTACAGTCCCCTTGCACTGTACCATTGGGACCATGCTAAAACATAATAAAATACCTGGGGAGTCTTCTGCTTGGCTGATGCTGTGATGTTTTCTCAGTAANAACTCCCAAACCATCACACACTAATAGTAACAAGCGTGTCAGTTTGACCTGGCTTACACCTCACGTTCACAGCCTCACTGAAGTGCCACTGTTGCAGTATTTTGTACCTGTCTTTTCTTGTTGTGTGCCCCTGACATGCTGCAATAGTACAAGAGGTTGGAGTGATTGGTTGACTTTAAAGGAATTGAGAATGGACATAAACTTGTTTCCAGCTGCAGCAACGCTTCCTTCCAGCACATCACATGGCAAAGTAGGGAATTTGTAGTGGAACCAAAGCTGGAGATTGACTAGGCTGCCAAGACTGCCTGCTTCAGGGATGATCCAATATCCAGTCAGCTGCTTGGCTGCCTTGATTGTGTGCATCCTCACAAAAATCTATAGAAAACCTTTGGGTATGCATTAAGTAAGAGGTTTCTCTTTTAGAAGTTGCCTTTTTGTGTCTACCCCTGCCTTCCTGGTATTTTACTATTATTGCCTTTATATGGTCCCTTGAGCTTTGTTATCATGGATAACAAATCCATGATCATTGTTTGGGCAAGTATTGGAACAGGCTGCCAATGGAAGTGATGGAGTCACTATCCCTGGAGGTCTTCAAAAACCATGTAGACATAGCACTTCAGGGCATGGATTAGTGGGCATAGTGGTGTTGGGTTGATGGATGGACTGGATGATCTTAGAGGTCTTTTCCAACCTTCATGATTCTATGATCATTAAACAGTGAGAATACTGTCACTTCCTCATTGTCTAACAAATCACTTTAAGAAACCTGTGAAGAAACCTTCTCCATGGGACAGCAATGTGCCCTTGTGGCCAAGAGGGCCAATGGAAAAGTGTGTCCAGCAAGTCTAGGGAGGTTCTTCTCCCCCTCTACTCTGCCTTGGTATTGTGTCCTGGAGTATTGTGCACNAACCTTGGTGATACTGTGATACTGTGAAGTGGATGGGGCCAATCTCTCTTTGGTAGTGCACAGCACAGTAATTAGACAAGGAGCAACGGATACAAACTGAAACATAGAAGGCTTCAGCTCAACATGAGGTGAAACTTCTTTACAGTGAGGGTGACAGAACACTGGAACAGGCTGCCCAGAGAGATTCTGGAGTCTCCTTCTCTGGAGACTTTCAAAACCTGTCTGGATGCATTCCTGTGCAGATTACCCATGGGGATCCTGCTTTTAGCAGGGAGTTGCACTCAATGATCTCTGGAGGTCCCTTTCCAACCTCTAACATTTTGTCATTCTGTGTTTCTATGATATGGATTATTTCTGTACTACACTCAAGTTTTGCCCTTACTGGTCTTGTTTTGCTGATGTGGAAAAGTTTTTACCGATTTTACCAGCATTGTAAAAACAAAACAATTTAATTAGCAGTGAGCATCATAAAGCATTTGAGTTTCTACCAATTAGCTTCTGTCACTGGAATATGTACTCCTAGTTTAAGAGATTTCACTCTAGGGAAGTCCAATGTTCGGCTTCTACATCTGCTTTGTGGACTATTAGCATAGCAGGGAGGAAGATGAGGACCTAAATTTGTCAAGAAAAGGTCAGAGTGCAAACTTAGCTATATGGGGACGCTTAGCAGGTTTAAAATTCACAGGTCACCAATTAAAATCTCGTCCCATGGACAAGATGTGAGTGTGAAGAAACCAAAGGACTGTCACACTGTCGCTGCCTGAGGTCTGCAGCCAGGCAGGCAGCAGGGATGTCCATCCTGCTCCCCCTTCCGAGGAGATGCAGAAGTTCAAGGCTTTCTGCTTTTTCAGCTTACATTGCAGCGATCGTGGATGCGCATCTAGTGGCCAAATTCGAAATACTCACAGACTCTTCAAAGCAGGTTCTCTTTTTCAAGCATTTAAGTGATTTTTTTTTTTCCCAAGCTAATGCATTTATCCACGTTGCAAGTAGCAAGATGCTCTTGTGTGATCTGCTTTAGAACTATGTCAGGGTGGGATGATTCCTCTGGAGACACCTAGCCTCCTCCTGTCTGCTTTCTGCAGAGGGTTGCCAGTCAGAAACTTAAAAAAATCTGAAAAATTTTGATGCGCTTTTGCCAGGGTTCCATGAGGGTAAGGAAACAAATAGGACTCACTCCTGCAGTGCAACATTCAGCATTGCAGTTTTCAGCACTACAGTGTTTAATTCCTAGGCATTGTGCCTAGTGCAGGGCATAATCCTGGGTGAAGTGCCCAACTTTCTGGGAAGAAGTCTCACCACTGTTATTGTCTCTTTCTTATTGCCATACTCCCACACTGGAATTTTTCTGTGTCTTTCTTTCTTGTTATAGTCTGGCCTGTTGATACTCCCTGACTGCTGCTTTTTTTTTTGCCCTGCCCTTGTCTTCCTGGCACGCTGGAGAGCATGGATGCAACCCGAAGCTGTCTGTGCAGCAACACGTTGAAAGGCAAAGGCAGCAGTGCAGAGCCTTCATCTCTCTGCTGTTGTTCACAGGTGTGCGGATGCTAGAGGTGTGCTGCTGCTCCCCTTTGGGTGCAGCCTTGGCACAGCCTGAGAGCAGCTGCTGCACCACTGACTGCTGCATGGTTACTTGGGAGATAAAGATGGGTGTCACCAAAGTCAGGCTACTGGAGCTGTGGGCTGCCCCTATAGCTGCTGCCTCCCCTCATGTGTGGGTCCTGTGCACTGCTCTATGTCCTCATGCTGTGGGTCAGTGCACTCCTCTGGGGTGTGGGCAGCAACATGTACAGAACAGGAGGGCAGAATTATTCTCTGCTAGCCACAGACCGTATGTTGGCTGGAGTGGTTTTCTCTAGTCTATGCAGTAGCACAAAATTAAAAAATAATTACCAAAATAAGGCAGCATGGTACTATGTAAGCATAGAAGTAGAGGGCTGTGAAATAGCTTTTTTCCACTTTTTTGTCTCTGACCAAGGAAGCTCTAAGTGTATTAAGGAAAAAACTAATTTAGACACTCTCACCTTAGCTATACTTTGAGTGCTTTACAGGTAATGCTTTTTATTTCTCTTGTGAGTAACCTTTAAGCCATTTTATATTTGTATCTGTATTTGTTCTGACAACTTACATTTATGTCAAGACAGAAAGGAGAGTTATGCAAGAGGCAGTGGTGGGGGTGTGAAACAACTTTATCAGGTGCCAGCAACCAAAGAAAAATTATTCCTATAGTTAATAATACTACCTGTGGTTCTCTTCTAAAAAACATTTCCTAAGTTGGCAGAGCAGACACTGCCTGCTCAGCTCTGCAGATTGGAAGTTTCTTACTGTAGTCCCAGGTCTTCTGTAGCCATATGCTCCTCTGTGCCTGAGGAGCCAAGTACTATTGAAGTAACAGTGAGTAACAAAACTAAATTCCCTTCGTAAAGTTCAGCAAAGCAAAACCTGATGCTGCTTCATGAAATTTGCTTAATTTATAACAGTGTTGTGGGTAGGAATCTGTTTTTAATTACAACAGAAGTTAGAAAGTCAGGATATAGTGGTTAAAACATCTCAAGCTGTAGATCTCNGTTGGATGAGGCCTTGAGTGACCTGTGCTAGTGGGAGGTGTCCCTGCCTATGGCAGGGGGTTGGAACTAGATGATCTTTGAGGTCCCTTCCAACCTTACCATTCTATGATTCTATGATTCTATGATAAAGAATCCAAAATTTTGCTGACCTGAGAAACAAATGAGTGGGCATTTTCTACTAAACTATGCCTTTTCCCCCCCCCCTTTCCTTTCCAGTAAGAATCTTTTGCTGCTTGCTTAGTGTTTTCTTCCAAGCAGCAAAACCCCAGATGTGTCTCTTGGTCATTCAGGATGGACTCAGAGAGGGGAGTATCATTTCTGCTGTTGAGACATCCAAACTGTAACTTCTTGTGTCTTTTGAAGTGCAGCATGCCAGAATGGATACCTCCGCTTAAAATGACTTAGCATTTAGGATTCAGGCTGACTTTAACCTAACAACTGTGATATAAACTGATGTTTTCAATGTGACAAAGGAGGACTCATGTTCACATTTATGTATTACTTCAATAATTTGAGTGATAGGCAGTGTCACAGCAGTCTAGTATTTAAGCAGAGAAAACAAGGTCCACTGTCCATAAACTTTCTGTGTAATCTTAACAAACACCTCTGCATGTCTTTATAGCCCAGATTGAAGCCCTTCCCTATTTCAGCAAAGGTAAAGTGTTGGTGCTGCAAAGATAAGATTTTGGGTTTGTTATTGTTTGGGGTCTGATTTTGCAGATGGATACTGTGAAAATTAAAGGTTCTAAGACACTCTGAAACTAGGGGTATTTTGAAGTCAGTAGTTTCTGAGTACTGCATTCTTCACAGGAACATGTTTCTTCTTTTTAATGTAGTGCAAGGGCTGAACCACCTGCTCCCCCAACAGCAAAGTAAGAGGAAGAGTAACACAACTCAGCTGAGATAATGTCGTGGTAGGCCTAAAC
>WBNM01009329.1:0-87605 GCA_013399055.1 Ramphastos sulfuratus | reverse complement strand
CATTCTGTGATTCTGTAACTCCTCATGGAAGTTGCCCAGGGTACTAACTCCCTTCTTTCATAAATATTCTGGCTGTCTTCATGACAGGTTAGGCATGGAACTAGGAATAAAATTAGGAACAGGGATATATGCTGTAAACTACTGTGATTTTTAATGAACCTAGTAAAGTCTACAAGACAATACAATGTATATTGACTTCTCCCTTTGGTCAGAACTAAAACAGGTTAGAAACTATCTCTAAAAGCCCTTAATACTGCAAGAAGCCACAGAAGTGAAATCAGAACTGCTATAAATATGCTACAAAAATCTACTGAGAAGCAAATGATAGAAAAAAAAGCATCAGTGTACTTCTGCAGTACTTGGCTTGTGCTGAATTCCCTGAGAAAGACACTGTGAGGTGAGAATAATGGCTGATCCCAGTGAACTGAGCTGTGACTTGGATGGCCAGAACTCTGAAGGCAAATGAACATGACCTGACTGCACCAAAATGAACAGCCAAATCCCACTAACTGAAATAGGCCCACTAAAATCCTTGTGCAATTGAACTGCAGTTCCCACACTGGCATTTGGCTGTGACATCAGGATGGCTGTCACTGTACACAAAATCTTGTAACTAGTTCTTCATGGCAAGGAGCACCTAAGGCTCTCCTTGGTAGAGTGGGAAATCGAGCAACACAATGCAGCTTCCTTCTTGCCAATCAATTCAGAGCACAGAACATCACCTAGAATTAATGCCAGTTGCTGTAGTGCTCTTTAATTGCTGCTGACCTGCCACAGCTAGGAAAGCTCAAGCCTTCTTTATTTTATGAAATGAGACAGGATCCCTCTGACAGAATATGAACAATGCTTTCCACTCTTCCAAAAAATAGTGACCCAAGTGTTTCTGATAGAACTTGCTCAAAACACACCAGGTTCTATAATCAATTACAGCCACTTAATAGATTGTGAGAAAGGCTTGTGATCAGCAAACAATGCATCTAATTGCTAACATGTAGGAAAATACTGTGGCTTCTGCTCCAAAGCAGGCAGGCAGCTCTTTCAGTTTGTCTCTGCCAGCAAGAATAAAAAAATCCAACACAGTTGTTTGTATCTGCATCCACATTAACCAGTAATTCTGTAATTGGAAACAGGAGAAAAAAGCAGAAGAGGAACCAGCTTCAAGCAGAGAGAGATCTTTTAACCTTCTGCAAGTGCTCAACTGAATCTGTCCATTGAAGAGCTGCCATCCTACTTTGGCACTTGTGGACATGACTAACTCACACAGCCCTCATGTGGGCTCCCTGGTTTTAGTCTAACTGCTTGTAGAGACAGTGCCCCTTTTAAATGTGCAGTTTGCCTGGGCTTTAGAACTGTCATCAGATGTGTGTCATCTTAAGGCACACAGGCTGGTCCTCCACATAGTTCAATGTCAACAGACACTGATTGACTGGAAGTATCAAAATACCCCAAAAGAGAGTTTTAAAGCACTCACAAAAACCTACTAACAATTTTCTAAGATCAAGGGCACTGCAGCACCTCGTGGTCCAAAAGCAGTGAAAGCAGCAGTGCTATGTGAGCTGTAACATTACCCTGCCACAGAAAGAGCAGAACCCTACTGATGACCACTACAAATACCAACAACACCTCCTTACTCCTAGGTTACTACCTGTGTGCTGTCTTCATCCCACACTTGCAAACAATCGAGATGGTTTCCCTCACTTTTGCTATGAAAATGGTGGAATTGGGCTGGAAGCTGGAAAGCAGAAGGTAGGAACTATCTAAAGAACTGACACATTTTAATCCAGCTGTGACAGAGGGTTGTGAATGACTATAAATGCAGGAGAAAGCCTTTGGGTTTGTACCGAGTCAGTATTTCCTGAGTCATTAATCCTTATCCCTGTGGTCTTCTGGACAACCAGTAACCTGGCTTGGCCCCAATTCTTTAAGTGAACATAAGCCCAAGGGAATGTATCCTTGACTTGTATTATAATGAGTGCCAAAAAATACAGCAAATTTTATCTGCAGCAGCAGCACACTTTGCAAGATAAAAGATATTAGCACTTCTATGAGATGGGGATTGCCCTCATTCCCATTCCTAGCCACAGAAACAGACAAAAGGAAAGGAAGCAACTACCAAGCTCATGCAGTCCAATCAGCCCTTGGCAAAATCCAGCTCTCACAGTTCAAAATCCCCATGTCATTATATCTTGCCTGGATGACACTGGCCAACATAGTCATTACTCTCTAAACCTGGATCTGATCTAGAGACTGGAAATAAATGGCATGACTGCATGGCTTTAGTCTCAGTCTGTAGAGCCACACCAGACTAACATTGATGGAGAGATAAAACCACCTATGTTTCTAGGACTCTTATTTTCAAGATCCAGTAAGGAGTATTAAAGAGAAAAACCCATCATGGGCTATAAATAGCAATGAAAAAAACCCACCAAAAAAAAAAAAACAAAAAACCAAAAACCAAAAACCAACCACCAGAAAGGAAGTTTCATTCATGAGGCATGGTATAAATAGATTACGAACACTGAAAGAAACACAAAACCAGAATCCTGTGCCAAAAAATGACTGTGCTCCAAGAGGCAGAAGGCTTAGCATTAATTAGTTGTGTAAACTCCAACCAGTCTACTCAGTGTCCCAGTTCACTTAGCTGGAAAATGGGGATATTGCTTCATTCCTGTTAAGGATGGCATACCAGCAGCAGCGTCCTTGCTTCATTTCTCACTCTCATCTTACTCCTCCATGCTTCTCAACATCTCAGCAGTGTCCCCATTTCCCACGTGTCAACACCACGTTTTTTGTCCCTCCATCCTTCATTCACTTAGATTCATTTAGCCCTTTCTATTTGTCACAGTTCCTAAGGTTTCTGAGACATGGCTACTTCTGAGCTGAATGGACACAATGTTGTGACAATGAGTAATGCCACCTCGGTGGAGCTTATGATACAAGAGGAGAAGCTTTGCCCAACTAAGAGGGTTGAGAAAGGCAAAATGGATTTTAGCCTGATAGAGATTCTGATGCAAATACAATATTGGGATAGTTATTCTGAATAATGTGGCAAAAATACCATGGGAAACAATAAAGAATCAGAGAATGGTTTGGGTTGGAAGGGACCAAGGTCATCTAGTTCCAATCCCCTGAGGAATGCATATATATATATATAAAATAACAGAAACACATGAAAGCTAACCCCCAAACTTTATTTTAAAAAGAGAGATACAACAGGTAAACAGTAACAACTCCAGAGACACCAAATCTTTTAGTAGCATTACATGGGGATTAGAATGCTTAGGGAGAAGAGATTTTATCCCTTTCTCCATCCCCTTGGAATTCTTTAGACGTCTCCAATGTAGTAAAACCAGATTAATTTAGAGCAACCCATGGGGCTGCAGTAACTGCAGGCACCAAGTAGAGCCCTCATACCCTCTACAATATCCTCTTCTAATGCAGGCTTATTGTTCACTGTCCTTCCTGAAATATGGTCTTTGAATCATGCCCGGTTCTCCAGATGTGGTCTGACTGAGCTCTTTGTACATGCCATAATGACCTCTCTTTACTTGTGCTCAATTCTTCTATTTTTACATCCCATGATCTGTGTGCTTGCCAAACACAAAGAGGATAGCAAAATTATATCCTCTGTCATTCCCAGTTCCTTTTCGTAGGCAAAGTCTAGATGGAGAGTCTGACTAGAGTAGTACTCCAGAATAATCCCCTGCAATCCCTTCTCAGATATTCCCAAGCACTCTACATGACCCCTGCCCATCAACTTTTTTATACAGGTGAGCCCTTGGTGTGATAAAATCTACCCAAGACACTCCTTGCTGTAGTAAGCATGCTATTAAAATACAATTTTTAGCAATCATGGTCGCTTAATAATGAACATCGAGACTACAATCACATCAGTTAATGACTTAAAATATCAGAGCATCAACGAGAGCTGTTTACTCCTCACTTAAGATAAGAGTCTCTTGCTCCCTCTGGGAGCTGCTGTGTCTTCTGGACTTCTGCTGTGTAACCCAACTAAACTGCTTCTAATCCCCCTTGCAGATCCTCCAAACTCACCTTGCACGTAAGGTAGATAAGGTAGAGGGGTGGAAAGAAGGTGAAAGGGTGATTGGGAGCCCCTCCTGGGGACTCTGATTTCTGGGAGGGGGATTGTGCTTCTGTATGACCTTTAACTTGTATATTTCTGTAAATATTCATGTATATTGTGTATCTATCTGCTTGTATATTGTGCCAAACTGTAAATATAGCTTCATTCCTTAACTTCCAGTTGGCTGAGTCAAGCCTGGGTGATTTCATTGTGTGTGTAACTCCCAAACCATCACACCATGAGGAAACAAGACCTCAACAGTAACCAAACTACTGCTCCTAAAGGACTGGCCCCTTTAAGACAACTCAAGAACTGTCTTCAGCAGCAGCACTACCCCTCTGATGCACAGCTGCACAGCCTGGGCTTTGTCAGGGTGAAATATCCATCTGTCACTCAGCACCAAATTGAAATGTTAACTAAGTGAAACCCAGCCAAGTGCCCAGACTGTCAAGCCTGACCTCAAGAGGGTAAGGCTTGGAGGCTGGCTTGGATGATCACATGCATACCATGCCTGCAGACCACAGTGATTCAGGTTTTGAGTCACCAGCCAGACACAACACACAGCTTCAGGTGGGTGTAACCTGAGTAGTTCACAAAAGAGAAAACAGTAAGTAGTAGATTTGATACCTGGGGTTTAATCTCCACTCTTTTTGTCAGTGTAGCTAAGGTAAATTGCTCACAGCAGCACTTCCATGCATGAGCAGTCCATGAATCACAAGCTTTGTCAGGTTAGCCCAAAACCGCCTGGAGCCCAACATTAGCTTTGGTGCAAAAGAGTTTTTGGGACAAGTATAAACACAATCCCTCACCATACAGATAACAATGTTTGTGCTTGACACACACCATTGGACAGAATTTGATATGTGAGAGTATTTTGATAGCTCTGAAGACCAGCAACAATTCTATCTCAAAACAGAAGCTATTCCTCTATTCTTTTTTATTTTCTCAAACATACACTTGGGAGGATTTGGTAGTTTTTTTCCCACAATACAGAAAAATCAGTCTCTTCCTAATGACAGCATTTTGCAACCTTCTGCTTCCTCACATCAAAGCAGCCCAGAGATCTTGTCAACAATGACTAATTGTTCAGAGACTCAGAAGCGGAGTTGAGGAATTCCACTTATTCACAAACTGCTGAATTTTGCTCTCTGTCTTTGCCACACCTCAGCCTATTTCTCACATCACATGTGGGACTGAAGGACCATCTCATACCATCAACATTCCATGATATATAGGCCACTTGCTCTGGCTTCTAGCACCTATTTACTCTCTACTTCTGCAACTCTGTTCTTCTTTCTTGTCACCTACTCATCACCTACTCATCATCATCACCATGCTCACACTCTCCTTCCAAGATTCAGCCTTTCAAGGCTCAACACAATAGCAGACACAAGACCTATTTTTGAATGTACCCTTTAGGGGTAGTGACACTATAAGAATTTGGCAGTATTTGTAAAGCCAGCAATAAAATAAACCAACTCCACTGCAAGGCTCTGGCCTGCATCTCTTTGAAATGCATGTCAAAGTCTAAGGCTCTTAGTTGCAGCCATTTATAGTTTGTATAAAAAGCATAATTTGTATGCTTCCATTACAGTCCCAAATATAACTGCCCTCAGCAAGAATTCACATCTCAAACAGTACCTCTTTGAATTCTGTTTTCAAAAGGATGCTGTTTCTGTGTATTATTTATAGACACTTACATGAAGATCCAAATGCCTGGTCAGGAAACCACTCAGATTAATGGATCCCCAGCACTGTTTTGGAACTAAATAGCTCAGAATAAAAATCAGGTTGGCTACATTTTTATTCTAGAACAGTGTCTTTTTTGCATAAGCACAAAAAGCAGCAATGTTTACAGTGCTACACTGGATAGGCATGGCTCTTGGATGAATTTGGAACCACTACCAGCACATGTTGAGTCCCAATGATTTTATTGGCACTTGGAACATAAATGATTTGTTGAGGTGACCTCCTCCTCAGTGTGGTGAAAATTGTCTTACGGCAGAAGCAAAAAAGAAAGCATTTCTTAGACCAGGACAGGTTCTTGTTGCTTTACCATGCTGTGCACAGACTGGGACCCTGACAGTGTCCCGAGGAGGAACAACAGTCTGCAGCTCAGGGAGCAAGTACATGTGCCAGAACAGCTTTGGCAAAAGCACAGCCAGCTCTACAAATACCAAAGTGGTTGTCACAGACAATAAGCACAAATAACATTGTGATTTTGTGCCCATAATTTCTACCAGAATGAGAAGCAGAATAGTTTTCTTTATGTGTTATGGAATCCTTCCTGCTGAGTGCCAAAGTAAAGTGGCATTTCCTGCACTTTGGCCAGAAGTGCAGCTCAGTCCCATTCGCATCACTGCTGCCAAATGCTCTTGGACCTGCTGGGTGGGAAACAAACTCTGGAATATCTACCTGCTTATCTGTGACTGCTTGGGCCATTCTTCTAAATACCTTTCAAAACCAGGAAGCCTATTATCTTTCAAGTAATCTTGAATGATGTTGTGCTAAAATAACTTGCTCAGGGTCACGGGCAGGGGCTATTCAAACAGCATGGCAACCACTCGCTAGCAATGACCAGAAGGATACAAACTGACTGCCAACAAAAAGCAGGCAGATATTACCATTTTGAATCCCACTCCCCTTTTTTAGGTAGCACCCATTTCCAACAACAAATGAGCCTGCTCCTAAATGTGAAGGTGCTCCTATGGCAGCATCTCACACACAGGTGAAGATTAAGGTTACAGGATACTTCCTACAATTCTTAGCAAAATAATGAAAAACTCAAGAGGAAGATCCTTTCATTGATGAAAAATAGCTGGAAAATCTTTTCTTTCCTTTCTCTTCTTTCAATAAATGATCATAACATGACCTCTGTCTGTAAAATTTCCATAGTCTTTAGGTTATAAGATAAAATTCTTACTTATTTTGTTGGCTCCCTGCTCAATCCACACTATGCAGTGATTTTCTCTGATGGCAACATGCAGCACCCATACTGCTGCAGAGCAGAGAGGCACAGCATGGAAGTGTTTGAAAACCAAAACATCCATACCACACAAATAATTCCGTACCACATAAGTAATCATTTTTTTGATCCAGCTGTTTGTATGCAACCACTATATCCCAGTAACATTAATACATTTAACTATAGCTAAAAATAAAAATCTTAGAAGGCTTTATGGATTTATCATGGAGGACAGCAAAAGCCAGAACCATAGCAGATGCAGATTTGAGGAGACTCAACTGAGAATACTTTTTTCCCCCTCAAGTGGCACTTCATCCCTTTCACTAAATTACTGAAACAGAAGTTCAAATAAGAGGCTGTTCATTTAAAAGAGGATAAACTGGTAAAGGCTATAAGTAAAGGCTATAAGTGTGGCATTCACGTAGGAAATTTCAAATGCAGATAGCAGTAAAGATTGGAATAGGAGACAGGACATGGTACTCATCTGAAACCCAGGTGCTCCACAACATAGAGTTGTTTGGAGTTGAAATTTCACTTTAGACCTAGAATTTTCCCCAAAGAAATACAGTAATAGGAGACAAGAAAAAAAGGAGCATGCAAGAGGTTTATAGGCTGGAAATAGACACATGGAAGAAGGACAGTGGGAAAGGATGGGGGAAAAAAAACACAACCAAAACTCTCCCTGACAAAGGAAGCAGTGAAAGACTGGAAGAGGCCAATAAGGAAGAGCCACTTCTGCTATCTTATCTTGGAGATAGTTTATTTTTTTTCTTAAAAGTTTCAGGATCTTGAGGAACTGAAAATGCTGCAGATCTTTTAACCCTCCCAGTATCATTTGTCTCCATTCCACTCACCTCATTCCCTGAAAAGTGGCACAATAAACAGAGCAGCAGATGTCCAGAGCGGGACAAGCCTCTTCTTAATACCATTGGAACCTGATAACTGTAACTGGCAAAGTCACTCAGTTTCCACATGCACCTTTGTGGGCTAAATTCAAGACAACCACAATAAAATCCAAAGATAAATGAATCCATTTTTAGTACTGTGCTTTCAAACCTGAAGATACTTGGGTTTGCTCTGGTTTTGCTGGTTTACGGTTCTTTAGGGCAGAATGATCAAGCAAACAGGAACAGAAAAGTACTGGTCTCCTAACAACCTATTTTCTTCATCTTCCATCCCTGTCCTTACTAATAAATCATTGACTCTGTTAGGGCCCTGCAGGCTTGACCACAGCTTCTTCACCTCAATGGGAGTCAAATGATGATCGAGATGCCAATATATTAAGCTGGCCTAATTCAAAGAAGGATAAGGAACAAAGCATTTGTGCAGAGCAAAAGACAAATGAATATAAATCAAGTGCTGAGCCATTTTCTGTGATGGATTAGCACCTTCCTTTGACCTAATAATGTCAAGGGGTCTCCGTGCTGACAGAAACTAATGGGGAAATCTCTGTGCCATGTAAAGGCAGCAGGAATCCTGATCTCCAGCTACACTATTTCCCTGTTTATATTTTGCTGGGTGTCTCACTGAGGGGTATGGAATTCATTTCCTTCATATCACTTGAGAAATGTCACTACAGTGTCCACCAAACTACCTCTAGCATATAGAAGAGAGGATTTGTCTACTCTGAGTCTCTCCCTGTAATCCCATTTTACCAGTAAGCAGATAGTACTAGCCAAGGACAGGATGGGAGAGTTTTCTCAGTAACTGCTGATGTTGCTAGTGAATAAAACTGTACAAAGTCTATCAGCTTTGGATCAAATCTAGCAACCACATTTTGACCAAAACAAGACGACAAACAGAAACATCATGCACAGAGTAAACTCTTCTGGGACATAAGCCCAAACCTCACAGTTTTGGCCATATGCAGTAGCTAGAGGTAGATTAAACAGTGTTTAAATATCCAGTGTGTCACTGAGAGATGGCAAAAGCTGCAGCTTTTGAGAGCAGGAAATACATCCAAGTCCTGCATTTATTGTAGCCTCCACTATTCTCGCTTCCCAGATTCAAAAGAGTTGCCTATTACTTGTTCAAAAAAAGAAGAGCAATGCTTGTCCTATGTTTGTGTTTGCAACATGAGCCCCTGTTTTATTTGTCTGGACACTTGAGCCAGTTAAAACAAGCTTTTATCCTTTGGCTGTTCTCACAGAGAGCTCTAAGTCGGAAAACAGCATGGGACACTCAAAATACAGCTCTCAGGTTAATTCTACCCCACAAGAGACTGAAACGTCTAACCTAACTAATCTGTGTCCAGAGACTGAATCACCTCTCACTCTCTCTAAAGAGCTGACCTGATGAAAGAAACCTAGGGCATGAAAAAGCTGAAGGCTTGCTACTTGCATTACCACCTACACTGTTTTAAACTTCCACTGAACTATCTCCAATATTAGAGCAGTCATGCTCCTGCCTCTCTCCTTTGACCCCCAAACTTTGTGTTCCTGGCCTCTGCTTTTGCCAGAACTGGAATGTTTGCAGCTGTACCATAAGAGGGATGATTCTCTCTTTTGTTATCCCCTCTCAGTAGGCTTAGCTTTGGTTCCATTAATTCCTTGCTGCAGCACAAGCACTGTATAAACACATCAAAGCAAGCGCAGGCATAAAATTGGCAGTGGGAACATGTTTGGGAGCAAAAGGGGATGGACGCAGCAACTCAAATATAGTTTGGCTTAAGCTATCACCAAAAAATTCACACCCTTACACTGCAACCATGTCTTGTAGAAATAACAGAAACTGCTGAAATACTGAAAATCATAAATTAAGTAAGATCCCTTAAATTTCTCTCTTCTGCTTTTAGAGAAAATAATAAATGATGCACTTTTAGTGATTAGTTAGAAAGCTTATTCACAGTTTTGGCACTATGAGGCAAATTGAATTTGCCAAATGCAAGAAGTTGTTTATAAGAAAAGAAGCAGAGAACTGGAAATAGTTCCAGAAAATGTATTATGATCCACCTGATTGCAGCCAACATATGACATCAGCCCAGACAGCCTGAGAACCGGAACAATACTACTCTCAAATTAGCAAGTTGCCTGGTACAACAGACAGGGAGAAATGGTTTTGCAGGAGGTCTAGGTTCTTTCCCCAGCTCTGTGAGGGATCAAGGGCAAGTCATAGAATGCGTTGGGCTGGAAGGATCCTTTAAAAGTCTGCTAGTCCAACCTCCCTGCAGCAAGCAAGGACACTTGGTGCCATGGTCTAGTCTTGAGGTCTGTGGTAATGGGTTGGACTTGATGATCTTTGAGGTCTCTTCCAACCTTGGTGATACTGTGATACTGTGATCCCCAACTAGACCAGGTTGCTCAGAGACCCATGAAGCCTGGTCTTGAGTGACTCCAGGGAGGGGACCTCCACTACCTCCCCAAGCAACCTGTTAAAAAAATGAAAATTTGCTGAGGCAGCACTTGATCCCACCCTCTGTCTCACTGATGAAGATATTAAACAGTACTTGTCCCAGTACTGATCCCTAAGGGACACCACTTTTTACCCATTGCCATCTGGACATTGAGCCACTGACCCCTACCTCTGGATGCAACCATTCAGCCCATTTCTTGTCCACCCATCAAATCCACATCTCTCCAGCCTAGAGAGAAGGATATTGTGGGAGACTGCATTGAAGGCCTTAAAGAAGTCCAGGTACATCTGCTGGCCTTCACTTGTCCACTGATGTAGTCATCCCACTGTAAAAAGCCATTAGGTTGGTGAGGCAGGGCTTGCCCTTAGTAAAAGCCACACAGATTCTCAGCTTCTCTGCCTCTAAACTTACTACCTGTAACTAGAAATAAAGACATTTCTGCTCTTTACTCCTCAAGCTGGTTTCTGGTTGTTGGTTTGGTTTTAGTTTTTCTTGGGGGGGAGGTGGTGTTTGTTTGCTTTTAAAACATCTTAAGATTCTTAGGATAGTGAGAATGTCTTATTCACACTTCTAGAATTTGCTGTTTTCAGACATGAGCTTTCTTGGTTCATGCTTAAAGATGGCTGAAGGCAAAGGCAGCTCCCATCCAAATGGTCATGACCATTAGAATTAAGTACAATGCCAGTTTGCCAAGGAATTCTGTGGGGTGCTGTATTTTAAAAAGGAAAACACATCACATACAAAAACGTTGATTGATACTTGACTAAGATCATCATTAAAGAACACTTTTCCAGTATTTAGATAATTTCACTCCAAAATAAGACACAGAGTTGGTCTAGTTAGAGTTCATCTAATAACTTTCTTCTCCTCTACCCATGCAATCAAAGGAGGCATGTTCCTGACTTCAGATAGAGGATGGTTTCTCTCATTTAGCACAACTGATAAATTACCTGTTTTATGAGAGTCTAAGAAGCCCAGACTCAAACTCCCTGGTGGAGCTGGCATGACATCATTAAATCTGAAACAGTGTAATGGATGCCTTTTATCTGAATAACATTTTTACACATCAAACAAGGTAATTCATAGGCAGTGCTTCCTGGAATAAGGAAATACAGCCAGAGCTGGGATGACAGGAGAACAAAACCCAGTAGCTGCCCTACCAGTTAAGAAGAGAAGATTACTGTCCTGCAGACATACAAAACCTTTGGCTGTTCCCATGAACCAGTCTGGGGGAACACTGAGAAGTCATGGCTGGACCAGCACATTTGGCAAGCTCAAAGCACTTCCCAGTGCCACAGCTCATTAAAGCTCTGACCTGCTCAGGGTTCTTCCTCTCTCCTTCCCCCTCAAAAATGCCATAGAGAGATAGGAAGCACAGAAGAGTCTGTGCTCATTGTCACAGTACTCATCCTGGGCCAGCCAACACAAGACAGGCTTGTCTGCCACGGGTAGTCCATCACCACCACCAAAATGTGTTGGCTGTGCTCTGTGGGTCTTAGCATTGGCCTTAGGAAAGAACAGAGGAGCCTTCCCTTCTTAGCATTAGAAGAGAACAATCACTTCAGACCCTCTTCCACCAGGCAGATGTTCCTACAGGGTTTCAGTCTCTCAGGACACAATCTGAAGCTTCTTCTTGTACCATTGTTTTCAAATGAAAGCCAAAACTTGTGCAGACATAGCACTCCCAAAAAGTGAGCTTTCCTGCTTGTGACTCAGTCTGGACATGCCCAATGAGGAGACAAAGGCTGCAGAATTGGATATAACCCACAGGCTGCTGCTTCCCAATTTTGAACAATTAAGCTGTTTTCTAAAGTGGTGACTTTACATACCATGTTCTCAAGAGGTGTAACTGTTCAAGCTCACATCACTTGCTTCCTGAGAGCTGACGGTTTAATGACATATCCTGATAGAGCTAAAGGTGAACAATACCCTTCCAGCTGCTCTCTCTTGTGACACCTGTAGTTGATTTTTTTTTTCTTTATTTCCTGTCTCAATCTGTTGTGTAAAGCTGCTGCCATGTGCTTTTAGACAGCTGCCATCCTCAGCCCTAAAGGCTGCTGTTCCACGGCATCTCAGGAAACCCTGACCTCTGAGCATCTGCGCTGGTTTAAGGCTAATTGGAATATTTTAATAGAGAAAATTATGTTACAGGCTGTGAAAGGAAAACAATGGTGATGTCCACTTCACTCATAGGCTTGCTGACACAGATAAAACTAAGAACATAAACATTAGATAAGACAGTTGGGCTTGTGGCACTCTCTGGGGCACTGTGTCTGGGGCTGTCCTGCAACTTCTGGCTTCTTCTCTCCGACAAATTAATTTCACTAATCACTTTTCTTTAACTCCTCCTCTGGCCGATCCTCAAAACCTTGTGGTAAGGTATAGGGGTGGGGAGAAGGTGGAAGGGTGGTTGGGAGCCCCTCCTGGGGTCTCTGATTTCTGGGAGGGGTGTTGTGTTTCTGTATTACCTTTACCTTGTATATTTCTGTAAATATTCCTGTATATAGTGTATATATCTGCTTGTACATTGTGCTGAGCTGTAAATATAGCTTCATCTAAACTTCCAGCCGACTGAGTTTTAGCCTGGGTCATTTTACAAAGTGTGGGGGGGCGGGGAACTCCTAAACCCACATCAGCATCCTTGGCATTACTCACACTGATGAGGTGACTAAGTGACCATCTTAGAATGTGCTGCAATTCTGGGTAAATGCTGCAGAAGTACAAACATTCCTGTGACATCAAAGAACAAACTTGTGCAACTGAGAAGAAATTAAGTTCTCTGCTCACAAATCTGTGGCTTTTGCTCCCTTAGTACATACATCACAACACAGTAACACAGGGTTTCATGAAACTTCTTGACACTCTCTGTGCGAGATTTGTATCTGTAAGATTCCTGTCTATACATAAATTCTATTTGGTAGTATGTCCCCTTCTCAGGAAGGAGAACGAGGTGGGTGTTGGTCTCTTCTCCCAAGGAACTAGTGACAGGACAAGAGGAAACGATCTGGAGTTGCTCCAGGGGAGGTTTAGGCTGAATGGAAAAGGAAAAATTCCTTTGCTGAAAGAGTGGTCAGGCATTGGAACAGACTGCCCAGGGAGGTGGTGGAGTCACCATCCCTGAAGGTGTTTAAAAACATATAGACATGGCAATTTGGGCCACGGTTTAGTGGGAATGGTGGTGTTGGGTTGTTAGTTGGATTTGATGATCTTAAAGGTCTTTCCCAACCTTAATGAATCCATGAAATACAAAAGGGATTTCTTTTAAAAGACTTTCTACCTTTTCAATCTCTCTCCACCCTGTACTGGAGTGTTCCAATGAAAGACAATCTGCAATGAGATTCAGTTTCTGAAAATTCAGTTCTTACAATGGTGAATCCTCTTAAACAGCTCCAGTAATCTTCCATTAATCTCCCACTAGAGCTAACATTCAGGTGGAAAAGAAAAAGTAATAATCTTATAATCCTTTTGGGCTGGGGAAGTTCTAGGATACACCACTGAACCAAAAGCATTAAGAATCTGAGCTCAAGTTTTCATTAAATGATAAAAAAAATCTGTCCAGGACAGAGATTCCATCCAAATTATCATCAAGTTTCCTCACTGTCAGATGAATATGAATACCCATGAATACCAAGGGCATCCCAAGACAGAAAAATACAACTCTGAACTCTGCATGACAGAGCACTTCAGCCAGTCACAGAAGCTGTTGAGCCTTTACTGATCTCAACTGAGTGATCTGCATTGATTTGAATAAGAACTGCATTGCATCAAACCAAAAAGAGCCCAGCTCTTACAGGTTTGATCACATCATCCCTAAGGTCTGTGTCAGGTCTACATCATACTGTAGCTCATATTTTATATAGTTTTTACCTATACAGTACTTAAGTCCCATAAGCAAATAGCTAATGAAAAACAGACTGTGGGATATTTTACAGGGCAAAGAGACACCATCTGTTTTGAAGGAGCTACACTGTCTTTTTGATTTCTGCTGTCTCCTTCACAAACAAAAGTTAAGTGCATTTGGTGCATCAAGGTTTATTCCAAATTTTGCATTTACAATGAAAAGAAGTGCACTTTGGATAGATTAGCATCACTCTTCTCCCTACCAAGCACTGAGAAGGAAAATGCCTTTTTTCACCTGTCCAAAACCCAAAACCTAAAGCCCAAAACTGAATTTTAAACTGTCATGGAAGGTTCTGATGAAGCATGTGAGCTCACTATACAGACAAACTGGTCATAATCTGATTCAGAATTGGGCTTTGTTGAAGACTTCATTGTCAATTCCTTTTTCACTTCCTCAAGTTTCTGAGCTTCAGGTCTAACTGGGACCAACTCTGCATAAGTTAGGTAGGAAGGAATAAAACTCAGCAGACTGGAAAAAACAAAACAAAACACAACACAACACAACAACAAGCCAAACCAAGTAAAAAGCCAAAACAAAAACCAAAACCAACCCACATCTCAGCAACAACAAAAAAGACTCCAAACCCACCAAACCAAAAATCTCTCCTATCCTTTCTTCTGGATGTAATAAATAGATCTAAACCACACTGCAGGAACAATGATCTATGTAACTCAGCTCTTAGCCTTTTAAAGCAGTTTTAAGCTTTGAACAATGCCTATGTAGCTTCTTTCTTCAGCTACTCCAGCTACTGTACAAAGAAAAGATCAATGTCACAATCTTTGTTTTTCAACGGGAGAAATGGAGACCAGGGCATCAAAGCTCCTGCCCAGCAGCATTCCCCAGGACTGTGGTAGAGCAGGAAAACCAGTGCTCTGGAATTCAGAAGGAAGAGTGGGAGAACAGAAGGGGGCTATCAACAATTCTTTTCCTGTTTACATGGTTACTGGTGAACCCAGAGCACATGGTGCATTCTCCAGGTAAAATACATCTGCACCAAGCAGTTTTATGCACATACTACATGGTACCTGGTTGACAACCTAAAAGCTTAAGGCATTTCTCAATGTATTTAGTTTATTCCATGTCTTCAGCTGGAAGGCACCAAAAAAAAAAAAAAAAAAGTAAAAAAAAAAAAAGTGCTAGAGTCTTCTTCAATATTGTTTTGGTTACCCTCTAGCTTACTTTCTTTACACTCCAAAGAGACAGTGCCAACAAGTCCTGCACCACTCCAGAAGAGAACAAGGAGCCTGGTAGGACCAGAGGCAGTAAGTCTGCCACCTCTCACGTTCTCTCCCTTTCTTAAACAAATGTCACTGTTTTGCCTTCTTGTTTATGTGCACCAGACTAAGGGCTTCTGAGGTTTTTTTCCACAACAATATCCAACCCCACATTCCAGCACAGCATTCTGGATGATTTTTCCAGTGCACACAGACTCCTCAGCTGACCTCTTTCATTTCCAAGTTATTGTACCATTAGAATGACAACACTGGATTCATTACATGGTGGATGTGCCTTAAATAATCCAGAGAAGCACTGACATTCCCTGCTCTGGATGGGACTGATGCAAACCCCTCTCTCCTGCTGGAAGGACAAGCTGGGATCAGACTAATGTGGAGTTTTTCAGTAGGGGATGATTAAAAAAAAAAAAAAACCACAACCAAAAACTGGAGGAGGGGAGGTATTCTGAAAAAAAAACTTCTCTGTTTTCAGAATAAAAGAAACTATTTTGAGGCAGTGCTATGAACGAGAGGTTATAGCAGGGAGAGACTTAGTAGGAAGTAAAAGCAACAGTAGATTTAGTACATAGCTCATGGGACCCAGCAGCAGAAATATTGAATTTATTCCAGTCTGCCACTAAATCCTGTGAATGAAGCATTCCCCTTGGCTTTCTCATCTGTTAAGCAGTTAACAATACTGCATTCACTTATGATGCCTCAGAGATGCTTTGAAAATGCTCCAAGATGCAGAGGAAGGAAGAGCTACAGCAGACAAAAGCTCTCAGTCTTCACAGAACAGAAAATCCATGATCTGCCTTAGTTTGCTGCTTTATATACTTTATATAAAACACAATGCTTTCTATAAAATGCAATACTATATATCAGAGGACTGGCAGCCCTGCCACACGAGGAAAGACTCAGAGAGTTGGGTTTGTGAAAGCCTTGAAAAAAGAAGGCTTAGGGCAGACCTTATTACCATGGATCAGTACATGAAAGGTATCCACCAGGAGGATGGAGACTCCCTTTTTACAGGGAGTCCCATGTAAAAGACAGGGATTGATGGGTACAAGTTACTCCCAGGGAGATTCTGACTGGACTCCAGAAGAAAACTTTTCACCAGGAGAACAGTTAGAGATTGGAATTATCTCTGATGGGAAGCAGTGAATTTCCCTGCACTGGACAGTTTTAAGATTCAGCTTGACAGGGTGCTGGGCCAGCTCATTTAATCTCTATTATTGCCTGAAAAGGTTGAAAGGGACCCCAAGGATCATCTGGTCCAACCTGGTGTTCTATAGTATCAGCCTCAAAGCAAGGCCACTTCACAGTTCTCTTTTTCCTCCAAAGTACTCTTGGAGGGAATAAAAACAACACAACAACCAAATCCTTGGCAAACACATCCAGTCATGACAGTTAGCTGCTTTTCCAACACAAGTATTAACCTGAAAGCAAAGAGAGTATAGTCTAGGGCAAGGCAGATGTTGCTGCAACTACAGATTGTTGGTATTCACTACTAAAACCCTAATTCTCACCCTATACAGATCACAAGGCAGAGCAAAGGAGGACCCCAGAATGTTCTGTCCAGACCCACCATGTAACTGTGCAGGCTGAGCAGTGCCCTGATGGAAATGCAATCTTTTTATATTGATAGAAAACAATTTTTTAAGCCAATTACTCAGTAAAACTAGTCTAGAGCAAATTAAGAGGTAAGGTTAAAAATCTTTCTGTGCTCTCCTTGGCTTTTAAAAGGCAGAAAGATGAAAGGCAAGCCCAGGCCTGCCAGTGGGAGCAGGCAAATGACTTCTTAGATCACCAGTTACACACATAGGAAATTCTCTTTTACTGCCAGTATCTGACTTGATGGGGGGAGGTGTGCATGTGGAATACATTTTTAAAAAATAGAAATCAATCTGTTGTGGTTAGACTCAAAGTCACAAAGCTTCACCAGATATCTTCACAGCATGCCTTACACAAAGCTTCACTTTGTTCAAAACCTTGAGTCCTGCAGCAAGAGCTGAGGGCAAAGCTTGGTCTGTCACAAGGTAGACTACAGAAAGATGTTGTTCCTTCCAGACACAGAAGCAGGGCATTATTAAATCCTCTTTGGGTCTTTTGTTGAGGGTCTTCAGGATGTTTTACTTCACATCTCCTTTTCCACAGTAGGAACTAAGAAATCAAATAGGTCTTTTAATTTAATATTTGCATTTGCAAAGGCATCAAATACAGAATCACAGAACATCAGGGGCTGGGAGGGACCTCAAAAGATCATCTGGTAAATTGCATCCTCTGTAGGAGAGTATATTCTGTATGTGTAAGGCTAATTACTGAAGCACAGTTTCTCCCTGGCCAAAGACTTTTTCTGTTTCATATTTATAAAATTGTTTTGGTTGGAAGAAATCTTTCAGATAATCAAGTCCAACTGTTAGCCCAGCACTGCCAGGTCACCACTGAACCATGTCTCTCAGCACCACATCTCCAGACTGTGAAACCCCTCCAGAGATGGGGACTCCACTCCTGCCCTGGGCAGCCTGGGCTGCCCTCAAGGGGAATAATTTTTTTCTATATCCAACCTAAACCTCTCCTAGTGGAACTTGAGACTCTTGCCTCTTGTCAATAGATGGTTTTCCAGGAGGGGAGACTGACCCCCACCTCATTCCAATCTCCTTTCAGAGAGCTGTAGAGAGTCAGAAGGTCTCCCCTCAGCCTCCTTTTCTTCAGGCTGAACAACTGCAGTTCCCTCAGCTGCTCCTCACCAGCCCTGTTCTCCAGACCCTTCACCAGCTTCACTGTCCTTCTCTGGACAAGCTCTGCCTCCTCAATGTCCTTCTTGGAGCAAGAAACCCAAAACTGAACCCAGTATTTGAGGTGCAGATTCCTCAGTGCATAGCACAGGGGAATGATCCCTGGCGTGGTCCTACTGGCTACACTATGTATATACTGGTTTCAAACACCAGATAAGCCAGGCAAAACGGGGCAAGGGCAATGAATGTCCTGGAAGAAGGGCCACAGGCAGATGAAGGTAAGAGCCAGAGTGTGTTCCACAACAGAACAGGTTCCTGCGGGTGTTCAAAGAGCTGGGGCTCCACAGAGGACAGTTTACCATAACTCTGGAATGAGTAATGAATCTGCACAGCTTCCAGCCACAGCATGTGATCCATGTAACCTCTTAGCAGAGGAAAAGGTCTGTCCTTGCCACTGCATGGCTGGTCTGGATAGCTGTGCTAGAGGCAACTGAGCTATGCTCACCTGACTCCACCAGGATCTCTTGCATGGGACCAATCCTCACCACAACTGCACTTCTGAACAAAGTAATGTAGAGAATGCTGAGCTGTCATCTTGAAATGAAAGTAACTTCTTTCCTTTGCAGCTTGCCACAATCCCTGTCTGGTTCTAAGCAACTTCAACTTCATCAAATGTTAATTGACATCACCTCTGTTTGGACATACTACTCCATCCCCTTGAGGGGCTCTGACACAGTGAGTGTAAATTGCATCCAAGTTTGTGCCAGGCAGAGTTGTCCTGTCTCAAAGAATAGCCAAAGAAAAACAGCTTGTTTCATCATGTAAAAGAGATGTTTTTAATTCCAAATCAACAACTTCTAAAAATAAAAGGCAAGTAAATGGTCAATTCAGCTTCTCTGCTCTCCATCACAAGGCCATGACTAAGGGCTGGCAGGCTCACAGACAGACCCTGAAATGGATGAATTTCCTCCCCCTGCTCTTTTAAAAAGCATAACATCTTGGCTCACCCTAATGCCTCCTTTAATCTCTTTTCAACATTCATACATCCTCCCAATCAGCTAGAATAAAATTGCTGCTGCATAGACATTTTAAAAATAAGCATTTCTTCTTCCTTTTATTATTTAACATCATCTGTCTGATCCTGCACAGTGGAAGCAGAATGACTTTTGGAACAGTCATAGATCACATCACATAAACTAGCCTGAAATTACTTTTTCTTGTTACTACTTAGTTTTACAGTCTGTTGTTGCAAACAGCTCATGCTGCCACGTTTGAAGTCCGGATAAGCACCTGTTTAAAAACAACCATGCAGCACTAGGACAAGGGGTGATGGTTCGAAACTTGAGCAGGGTTGGTTTAGCTTGGACATTAGGAAGAAGTCCTTTGCTGTGAAGGTGGTGGAACACTGGAACAGGTTGCCCAGGGAAGTCATAGAGGCCCCATCCCTGAAGACATTGAAGGTCAGGCTTGATGGGGCCCTGAGCTTTGGGGACATCCCTGATGACTGCAGGGAGCATTGAACTGCATGACCTTTAGAGGTTACTTCCAACTCAGTGCATTCTATGATTCTAACCAAACAACAGTAGACCCAAGGTACTGGTTGTAGCTCGTATTACTGGAAGCAAAGGTTGAGGGAATGACCAAGGGACATTTGCAGTGCTCCAAAATATTCATAATAATTTAAAGATAATTTGGCATACTAGAAAAGAAAGATCTGTTCCATGTGAAAACATTTCTTTAAAAAAATCAGTTATTTATGGAACTGTAACTCTGACTTCTTGCAGCTTCACACAATTGATGGTTTCTCCCTGGCATAGCAAACTTTTAGAAGAGATGTCTACCTTGCTATGTCTGGCACAGGAAACTCCAAGCCATCTTTCCTGATGCTTTGTTTTGGAGGCTTCTCTTTTAACCTGACACTTTCTCAAGATGCCAAACAAGTGGCATGGCATGTATACTCACTTCTCAACTCCTACATCAGCTACAATGGATTGTCTTTTGCTTCATATTGGGCAAGGAAATCCAAATCACATTCTCATAAAATTTTTCACCAACTAAACTACAACTACTTGAAAGGAGGTTGTAGCCAGGTGGGGGTTGTTCTGTTGCTGGTTGCCTGGGAGAAGAGACCAAGGGGACACAGTCTCTAGTTGTGCCAGGGGAGGTATAGGCTTGATATTAGGAGGAAGTTCTTCCCAGAGAGAGTGATTGGCATTGGAATGGGCTGCCCAGGGAGGTGGTAGAGTCACTGTCCCTGGAGGTGTTCAAGAAAAGACTGGATGAGGCACTTAGTGCCATGGTCTCGTTGATTGGATAGGACTGGGTGATAGGTTGGACTGGATGATCTTGGAGGTCTCTTCCAACCTGGCTGATTCTATGATAAACCATCCAAGGCTGCAGGGTTCAGAACTCTGACACCAGGAACTAGAAGCTAAACATCTTCTTGGTGATCTCTCTTACATCTTTTGAAAGATGAACCCCAGGGTGAGAGTGGTTCCCTTTAAGTCTCTTTAAAACAATAAAATCCCTACCTGGGAGTCTGGTAATACCACATTAAAGGCTAAAATAAAGTATGACAGCTACCAAAGAATCAGGGTCAGAAAGACCTTTCTACCAAAAAACTTCTTGATTTTGCTCATTCCATCAAACTGAAGCCTCATGGAAAGGGGAGGGAAAGGGTTATTAACACTCTAAATTATTTTCCAGTTTTTGTGGTTTACCAGTCACATTTTTCTGCCTAACACTTCACTCATCTGCTCTTCTGCTTCCAGACAGACCCTTGCACACAATAAAATGGTTTAAACAATTACAGAGAGTTTAATTTGAAATAATTAGACAGTAACATCTTAGTGGGAATTCACATCTGGCCACTAGTAAGGCTGGCCGCTCTCTACTTGAGCCCTGCCCAGACATCTAAGTCATCTGGATCCTCTCTCTTACTGGTGCCAGCTCTCTGACTGACACAGCACACTACAGCTCAAGCTGGACGTGCTCCTGCTCTTCACTAAGAGTTTGGGTTGGTTTAAAATACATTTGATGAGGAGCTTATGGATGTGTTGGGGAGATGTCAGGTTATAGTTCAACTCAATGACCTTAAGGTCCCTTCCAAACAGGTGATTTTGAGATTCCATAGTTTGAGTCTCAGCTGACAAACAGCGATCAGACATGGGGGTAAATGCTTCCTTGGATCTTCAACAAGTGACACTGGCTGCAACCAGAGTGCCTCCAGTAACAGCCTCACAGTCCCTGGCCAGGTGACTTGCACCAGTTGCACCAATGCCATTCCCAGGGCTACAGCTCCATTTCAAAGTTGGCCTAAATGACAGCAGGCTGGCTCACTGAAGATAAGAAGCAGGATCCTATCTGACAAGGAGGTGATATGCACAAGCTCAAGCCCCAAGATAAGAGACCACAGCAGATAAACTTAATGCTTCATTTCTGTGAGACACTTTACCCTTCTCTACTGTGTAGGAACCACTGCAGGTAGAGCTGTTAAAGCTCAGACAGCAGAGCAGGAGGGGCTGTTTAAATGAACAGAATCACTAAGGTAACAGCAGCACCAGCATGGTTGCTTCTGAAGCACAGGTAGAAAGATTGGCATCATTTTGTAGAGGAAACTGCAGGAAGGTACAGAACATGCACGAGGCTTGTATTAATAAGTAGGTTTGTGTTAAGAATTGAGGGAGAGAGGAAACAGGACAGGGATATGGTCTAACTGGATCCTGGCTTTGGAAGGAAAGATGAGGCTATGCTCTGTGTGTATGCACACATGAAAAGAGGAAGGAAACCCACAAAACCTTGTCAGAGCTGACCACACACTATCCACAACTGAGGTTTCCAGCCACCCTTTTTACTACAAAAGGAACAAAATAAATAGAAGCCAAGCAGAGGATATGTGTGAGCTCTGTGGGTGTGGGAGCAGGAGACAGAATGACACAAGCTGGTATCGCAGCATGACTGTGAATCATATGGTAATCAGGTGAGAATTCCTGACCACACAATACACAGTGTTGGGCTACAGCTCTCACAGGCAACAGCACTGAGCTTACAGACCGAGAGCTAGAAAAAGCCCATGGGGGCTTCCATTCTGTCAGTATCAACAGGCACATTGAACAGCAAGAAGTAATGAAAGACATCCTGTGCTCTGTAACAGTTGCAGTTTATGTGTCTCTGAGACAGAAGGACCTCAGCATCTACAGGGAGAGCTTTGGCTTTTACTTACCACAGAATCACAAAATTGTTTCAGTTGGAAAAGACCTCAAGATCATCGAGTCCAACCATCAACCTAAGACCACCATGGCCATTAAATCATGTTCCTAGGTGTAATGTCCACTTGTTTCTTGAACACTTCCAGGGACAGCGAGTCCACTAGCTCCCTAGGCAGCCTGTTCCAATGCCTGACCACTCTTTTAGCAAAGAAATTTGTTGCAATAGCCAGTCTAAGCCTCCCCTGGCAAATTTCAGGCCATTTCTTCTGGTTCTATCACTTCATAGATCATCCCACTATCTTACTGCTGAAAACTGGCTCCAGAACTTAACAATTAATAAAAAAAGATGTAAAGTTCTTCAAAGGTGCTTTTGAACACCAAACTTACTCACTAAACCTACTATTTTTTCCAGCTATGTGTCACAAAACACAAAGGAAAGTCCCTGAAGAAGACAGGAATGAGGATTTCTCTTATTACTTTCCATGGAAAAGCAGGCTATAGAGTAGGACTTCCAGTTCCCTGGAAGAGCAGCACTTTACGTCAGCCCAACTGACTCAGTCCTTTGGAATCTTGAGCTGTTTCCACCCTGCTCAGAGTAGTTCATCCTTTCAGTTGAAACCTGTACAAGCCACACTCCCCTGTGCAACCTTTGGAGCTTCCAGATTCTGGTGTGGGCATTCAGACACAGCATCGATATGGAATCGGTAACATCACTTGGGGCACTTGACATTTGTGGGGCAAACTGAGCTTCATGTACTTGTTTTCAGCCTTCACCCTGGCTAATCCTTTCAGCAGCCTCAAAAGACATTCTCTTTCCCAATTTCTCTTTAGCTTTCAATCAATAAAGGACAAAATCAGTGACCATATATGAAACCTCATCCAAAGCCAAAAAGTCATTTTTGTAAGGCAAAAATCCCATTTTAGTACCTTTTCAGGTTCAGAAAGCAACCATAATAGAAAAAAGCAGCAAAACTTCAAGTCAAGCAGGAGCTGCCCAGCTGACTTTGGAACCTAGCTCTGACCAGGACCTGGATAACCAGTGCCATGTACTTAGGAGAAAGATAAAGGCCTGGATGTCACCACAACCCCCCCAGAACTCAGAGAAAAGAAAAGAAGTGACATTCAACCAAACGCAAGGAATATGTGAGCTTAAACAGTAAATGCCAGAGCAGGGGATTAAAATAAATCACAGATGAAGCAAATCTAGTGAAAACCACAAGCATAATAAAAACCAGACAGAAAAACGCAGCGTAGCTGGGTCACTAGCTATGAGTTTTCTCTGATAACGGTGCCAGCAAGTCCCAGAAAATAAATCTCATTGTGGAACCTATAAGAACAGCCCTTCTAAGTTACAAGAGTGCATACATGGCCACATGCATGGGACTGAGAAGAGGGATTTAGGAAACAGCATGGTCTGTGATTTCTACAAACGAGTGTAGCTGTGCAGTTTGGTCTGAAATAACATCTGTACGCACTGAGGGGAGGCAGAAAGGAAACATGCTCCTTAAAAGCGTGCTCCACTTCTTTTTACAAGCCAAACCACATACACACTACCTCTGTGAGCACCTACTATAAGGCTAGTGTGACCAGCAGCTCCCTGGAGCCTCAGGCTCTCCTATTTGAACATTCAAGAGTCATGGGAGACCTACAGGAAAGGCCATGTCCAGAAGCTACAAAAGCAAACAAATCCCAAATTGTTGTGCTCTTCACAGCAGTCTTGCCTTTCCCTATGAGAGGTCATGCACAAGCTGGAGCTGAATCCATGGTACTTCTACACTTCAGTGCAGAACCTACAGTGTATAACCACCATCAAGTTGAGGGGCATGCCTCTGCCAGGGACATTGTGGGGTAAAAGGCAGGACCCATTTCTATGGACAGCAGTTAGCTGAGCTGTTCTGCCAGACTAAGCAGCCATAATTCCACTCTTCTGTCCAGACAGCCCCTCTTCTCAGGCCATCTCCAGACACCTTTTAAACTTATTTCTTCTTCATGGTTGTCATAGTTGCTTGTCCAAGCTCATCTCAGGATGAAAGCTCTTCAAGACAGAAGACGCAGTGCTGTGTTTCTATAAATTGAGAGCTACTATGCAGTGTACAGAGATGACTTTCGGGTTTGGTGGAAAGCTTATGATGGGCTGATCCTGCTTACAGAATCACAAGCAGAATGACTGCATTGCCTAGACTGGAAAAGACTTTTAAGATCATTGAATCCAATCATCAACCTAACACTGACAAGTCCTCGACTAAACCATGTCACTGAGAACTACCTGTCCACAGCTCTTAAATAACAGCTCACCTTTTAATGAGCTGCTGCCATATGTAGCTAAACTTTGGATGGTCCCTTCTTCACTGTGACAACAGAGTACATTGGACTGTTAGAGCAACCAAGCTGGTGGAGGGTCTAGAGAACAAGTCTTATGAGGATGGCTGAGGAAACTGGGGTTGTTTAGTCTGGAGAAGATGAGAGGAGACCAACCAAGTCCAACCCTATGCTACCAGTCATACACATGCCCATTTCCCCTGCAATGGGCATGCAGCCAGCGCTGCACTCCTGGGCCAGTTATTATCAGGTCAAGTCATCAGACTTGCTTTTGATGGCCTATGTCCACTTCTCTCTTACTTACACATCACAACTCAGGAAAACTTTGGTGAAAGAAAGTGAATATCCTAGCAAACCTTTTTCTCACCTTGAAGAGACAGAGTCTGAGCTGTATTTGTAGGAGGAAATGGTGAGAGGCTTACAAAGTTAGCCTTGGATAACCTCACTGACATCAAAGGCTTGCCAGGCTTTTAAATCAGATCAAAATTTGACTGTGCAGCATTTGCACTAGAAACAGTCAAAACTCAGATATCCTTAGAAGTGATTTTTGATTCATGCTCAAGTTTTAACCAGGAATCTTTCTTTACAACCCCTGTCTATTTTTGATTAAGTAGAGCAGTTTAAGACAACATTACTAATATTTACTAAATCAATTTATAAGTCCTCTAAAGCAATTGCTTAAAACGTCTCAGCCCATGCAGAGAACAGCAGAATATTAAATGTCTGACCTGTAGAGTGAAGCATTTCTATAGAGAATTAAGAAGAGATAAGAAGGGAGGAAAGAGGATAAAGCATAATCAGCAGAGGGGGGGAAATACCCAGCCTATTGCTTTGTAGGGTTTTTTGAGGGGCAAATAACTGACCTGAATGAACACACAAATACCTGCTTACTGTGTTACATTTTGCATCATGAATAATACATACATCCCCCTCTGTGCTGAAAAGAAAGCTCTCACTTGAGCTTTCACTTACTGTGCAGCTGGAGAGTCTGAAGATTAAATGACATCCTTAGGTTACAGTGGGAAAAGATGCAGTTTTGTAGCTTGTCAGCAAAGCAGGTTTGTGGTTTAGCCCTTGTCCCAACTCACAAGCATAAAATGCATCTAAAAGATGTTCACTACCTAGAAGATGCTCACTGTCCATGGAAAGTCTCAGCAAAGAGAGGCCATGTTCTCAAGAGCCATCCTGAATCAAGACAGCTTCCAAGCTCCCAATTCACAAGCCCACAGCTCAGGGACAAAGCTCCCACACATGAGGAATGTTACTTGCTGCTGATGTGCAGGACTTCACACTATATCAGCAGACTACATCTCACCACATCCCTGGGCATCTAGCATAAACTCTTAGCTGAGAAGAACATCTAGTGCCAGCAGGAATGAGAGCTTTGACCCTTGCTTTTTCCAGTCTGTTTTGTGGAACAACACCCACCTCCCCACTGTCCCTCCAGACACAGGGCAGAAGCCACATCTACAGCACCTATTTCTCACTAAGAACACCACAGCCAGGCTAGGGAATACACTGCAAAGAAGTTCACAGCGTGTGTGTAAAAGGTGAAGGCCCGAGAGTAATGACTAGATTATGAGGAAGAATTGTTTTCCACAGAGGATGGTGAGGCCCTGTCCCAGGTTGCCCAGAGGGGTGGTAGATGCCCCATCCCTGGAACTATTACAGTTCAGGTTGGAAAGGGTTCTATGTAACCTGATCTAGTTGCAGGTATCTGCAGGGGGATTGGACTAGGTAAGCTTGAAAGGTCACTTTGAACCCAGACCAGTCTGTGATTCTGTGATATACTGTGAAACAGAGCTACATGTACTTCACAGGAGCAGAGGTGATCAATACCCATAGGATTAAAAGTACAGTTTAGTTGAGGTCACTTTCTGCACAGATGAGTTCCTAAATACCTCTGTTCTTAGTCACCTAGGTAAAACAAATTTACCCAAATGGAACAGATACAGGAACAGCAACAAGGATTAATTACCACATAATTAATTGATGGGAAAGTCTAGATGAAATGATAAACTGGTGGAAAGATTAAAAAAAAAAATTTACTGTGACATAGATCCTGAACAAAGGGATTCATTTATCACCATTAACACACAGAGAACGACTGCTTCTCACTCTGCCATATAAAGTTCCATTTAATTATGCAGTACAGCCATGGACACCTGAGATCAAGTCTCTATCAGCTATATTCTTATAAGGCCAGGCTCTGAGAGGAGAGAACTTTCTAAGTACCTGATACTATCTCAGCATCTGTTCCCTTGGTAGAGTATCTATTTAACATGCTAACCAACTCACATAGCATAGAACCATAGAATCATTTAGGTTGGAAAAGACCTTTCAGATCATCAAGTCCAATTGTGAACTCAGTACAGCCATGTCCACCACTAAACCATGTCCCTCAGCTCTCCATATCTCCGAAACCCCTCCATGGATGGGGACTCCACAGCTGCCCTAGATTTATAGCTGCAGGGAAAAAAAAACAAACCAAAAACCCAAAAAACAAAACACAGGGAGGTAGGAGGAAGGAAGAGACACATTTAATTCCCAGATATGCCTACCCATTTCATGGGGTCTGTGAGGAACAAGTTGCTCACTAACTTGTGGCCAGCCACTTGACCATGCTCTGTGTTTAGCATGAGGTTCTCTTTCGGACTGCAAAGTCCTGTAGTCTGTTGGACAAACACAAGCAGGCTATGCTGCAGGTCATGACATGAGGCACTTTCTCTCTGCAGTGGAAGATTCAACAACTTTCACTTCACAGGGTCTCAGAAAAGAATAATAAAGGAACTGTGAGATGAAATCAGCCCAAATTGGTAATGAACTCCAGGTTTGTTTTGAACTGAGCTCATTCTGAAATTGTGTCCCTCGCACTAAGTGACTCAGGAGACTGGTTTGGAATCAGGAATGTTTTGAATTGCTGTGTTCTGGATTTCATTATACCCCTCTGGGCAGTGGATGCATTTGAGAGACTGAAACTTCATTTGTAAAAATCCTGTTATAGCTGGAAAAGCAGGAATCAAACCAACCAGGACAGAATATATGCTGATGTCTCTGAGTCAGCATTCAAGTTCCTGCATTCACCAAGTCTGGAGGGGGCACGGAGAGGAAAACCAAAGACAAGAGGCTTTCTTTGCAGTACCAGCAGCACACAACCATGTGTGGTAGGGGAAACAGTCTTGATCTCTGCTTTTCAGAAACTGTTTTTTCTTTTCTACATGAAGCAGCTCATTGTATAATTCCTTCAACTCTATTCCTGTCCCTGGTTTATAGTTTCTCACCTTCCTACCAGCTGGTGGCTTAACTGCTGCTATCTCACCAGTTAGGGAGAAGTTAGTGTTTTTTCTTTTGACAGGAGACTTGTTGCTGCAAGTATGCAATCTTCCTCATTCTTTCTACCCAGTTCATTTTCTAACACACAGTAATCAGCTTCCAGAAACGATTGGTGTAGCTCAAAGGACTTGTTCACTGAGATATGTAACCAAAGCTTAGTCTGAGCAAACACAAAAAAAAAAAAAAGCAGAGTATGTATTCAAGATGGGACTTGACCCAAAGCCTTAGCCCAGTACACCTCCTCCACACTGCTGACACCCAGGTGATAACAACAAAGGAACACACAGAAGCAGAATGCTAAACTCTGCAGTACAAGTGGACCTCAAATGTGACTGCAATTATGCAGACAATGTGCTTCTGCTCCTTACAGCCATTGTTCTTTTTGCCTTGCTCCCAGCAATAGACACAGTGGTTTTATGGACAACTCAAATACTAGATAAGACAAAAAAGTAACGAAGATCTTGACAGCACACATAGCATACATTACAGTAATTTGATTTAGAAGACAACTGTTAACATTTTTCTTTGTACAGCTATCTGTTTTCCCAAGAAATACTCAGGGGACAGCAACTAAATCATAACTTCATGGTCCTTAAGGACTTTAAGTAAATAGCTGTATGTTTGTCATATGTCAAAAACGAGGTGGGGAGAACAAACCAAACCAAAAACAGTAACCCAAACTGTACATATTTTGGAAGGGGTGGAAATAGAAAGAATATTCTCAAGTGTTCAAAGATAAGAGTTGAGAACATAGATGGTGAGATGGCCCTTAGGGTATAATTTGTACAGTAACAGGCCAAAGCATTGAAGCATAAACTCTGATAGCTGACTGGGCTCACCATCAGGGCAGGGCTAAGAGAGTGATTTCAAGTGAGAACATCAAGTGCCACTAGTGGATAGAGGGAAATTTGGCTTTGAAGACAAAAATTAAGATGATATTGATGTACAAAGAACAAATCAAGAAGCAAGGCGTCTTGGTCTTTACCATCTCAGGCATGGTTTCATCTCCCACTCAATCAGCACTTGCTGAATTTTCAAAACTCTTTCTACAGAGCAGCTCACACTGAAAACAGTAAAGGGCTGTTCTGAATCAAGAAATTAAAGACCTAGCTCTTCATGGTTTCATTTGTGAAGTTGAGGCAATAAACACCTCCCTACTTCAAAGCACTGAAGTGCTTTGAGATTCTCATAATGAAAACACACGGTAAACAACAGTTGCCATCTGCTGTGTGATCACTGCAGAACACCACAAGGTCACTCTCAGATTTACAGCTCCTTTACAGATCATTCATTTTAATTTTTGTGTTACAACTGAAGTAACTTACAGTAACTTACAACTGGGTAACTTACTGAGTGCAGAAATGCTGTTGTACTCCTTGGAGCATTCCTTCCTGGTTCTCTTTCCCCATCTCTAGACCTGTTAATAGTTAGCAGTTTGCTGAAGCTCAAATTTTGACAGAGGAGGGACAGAAAGGTAAATAAAGTAACTATCCATGTTCAGAACACCACAGAACACCCTTCTCTCTCTACCTACATGCACTTGTCTCTATGGAAGACAAGTAGAGACAACTGATAGAAGTAGTAAGTAGTGGAAATAACTCCTATTATTTATACCTGTGCTTGAGTAAAAGTAATGGTTAAGTAATGAAAGCACACAGATTTTGGTAAAATACATAAACTGTGCATTAGCACAGATCAGGAAGAGTTTCTCCTAACTGTAATGATAATATTAGTACAGTATCTACAGTAGTTACTCCTGTGACTTTGCTTTTGTAATACAACTGTGCTGATGAGATGGGAATCTCACAGGAAGGCTGAGCCCTGTATCCAAAGTGGTGCTCCCTAAGAAGTTCTGAGGACAGTCAAGGAACAATGCACACAACTACTAAACAGAAAGGAAGAATTCCAAACCTGCTGCTAGGAATCACTGCAGGACAGCAACAAAGTTATCCTGCCTTCTGATTTCCTTTATGCCAGAGACCTGAAGAAGGTAAAGGAGATGGCTGAAAAGAGTCACTGAGCTCCCTGGGCCAAGGCCAGGAACATACAGTCATCAGAAGCCAAATGAGAAGAAACCAGTTGTGGCTGAAAATGCCACCAGGACAGAGAACACCATCTGTAAAATGCCAACTCCTGTCATCATCACTGTGACAAAAAACAACACACCATGTGCACACAAGTATCAAAATACAGGCAGCCACATACTGTTACATGCATCACTTCAGAGTTGTAAGATGATGGGAACCACAGCAACAAGACACCAAACTGGTGCCTACTGGAAGACAGATCCATATCTCCTCCACTTCCTCAGAAGCATGTCTGTTACACAGGCTCCCAGAACCACTGGCAGCCTGCCCAAACAGCACTTATTCGGCCAATTCAATTAGCATTATCATTAAGTTCCAACATATCTAATGAATGGCACAGCCAAGTCACTACTTCCTATCGCACCATTTCTCTTTGGAACAGTGTCAGTGACGGGATGCAGAGAGCAGAGTCTGATGCACAGCCGGCAGGGAGCAGATATGGAAAGCTGAAACAGCCTGGACAAATCAGCTACTCTGCTCCCACTTCCAAAATGATCCTGGGAATAGAACTGCCACCTTGGCTGTACAGCCTGCATTAGACTTTCTCATGGCAAACCAGTGAGTCTGAAGTGAAGAGTTCGACCAAACCAAAAATATTTGGGTTTTTCACATTTTCAATCAGTTAATTAACAAGAACACCAACAAGAGCACTCGGAAAGCTTTTGAATGCCATGCATTTTATATTCTTACTTTGATAGAATCATAGAATGGTAGAAGTTGAAAGGGACCTCTGGAGATCATTGAGTTCAACTCCCCTGCCAAAGGAGGCTCATCCAGGGCAGGTCACACAGGAATGTGTCCAAATTGGTTTCGAAAGCCTCTAAAGGAGGAGACTCTACGGAGATTCTACAACCTCTCTGGGCAGTCTGCTCCCAGGTTACAGCACAATCACACCGAAGAATTTTTTCCTCATGTTGAGGTGGAAATTCCAGTTTCAGTTTGTTTCTGTTGCTCTTCCTACTGCTGGTTACTTGGGAGAAGAGACCAACACCAGTCTCACTCCAACCTCCTTACTGCTCCCTACAGCTGCCTGAAAGATCTCCCCCCTTAGCCCTCTCTTCTCTGGACTAAACAACTCCATCTTCCTCAGTCACTCCTCGTAAGATGCCCTCCAAAGCCCTCACCAGCTTTGTTGCTCCTCTCTGGACACCCTCCAGCACACCTCCACGTCTTTCCTACCCTGTGGTGCACAGAACTGAACACAGTACTCAGGCTGCAGCCTCATGAACACTGCCGCTCAGTTTAGTGCTGTCTGTAAACTTGCCCAAGGTGCCCTCAATCCCCTCACCCAAATCGTTAATCAAGACTAACCAGAAGTGGCCCCAATACCAAGCCCTGGGGGGACACACCTCTTGTGAGTGGCCACCAGCACTTTCTGCAGCCAAAGGCCTCGACCCCTACCTGTTTATTGTGGTACCACTGGCTGGCGCTAACAGCTCTTGCCTGGCTTGCAGCCATCACTGCTCCTACCCGTGCCCGAGCCCGCGGCCTGCTGTGGCCTGCGCAGGTGACTCGGCAGAGGCCTCCTGCACGCGAGGCCGCAGCTGCCCGCGCACTGGAGCACAGTAAAGAGCCGGGGCCGGGGGCCGGGCTCCGCCCGCACCTCGCCCACTTCCCCCGCGAGTGGCCGAGCTTGGAGCCTCCGCTGGACACTCTCCAGTAGTTCCCTGTCCCTTTTGGACTGCGGAGCACAGAACTGGACACAATGCTCCAGATGCAGTCTCACCAATGCAGAGTAGAGGGGGAGGAGAACCTCCCTCTACATGCGGGCCACACTCTTCTTAATACACCCCAGGACAGCATTGCCCACAGGGGCACATTGCTGGCTCACGGCTAACTCAAAAGCATAGAGCTAAAAGGCACGGTACTCCAGAGCACACCATTTTCCACAATTACTCTGCCCCACACAGGAACAGCAGAGGATTTCTGGAGCTTCGGCAATGCCAACGACTTATAGAATCATAGAATCAGTCAGGTTGGAATGGACCACAAGGATCATCTAGTTCCAACCCCCCCTGCCATGGACAGGGACACCCTACCCTAGATCAGGCTGCCCAGAGCCTCGTCCAGCCTGGCCTTAAACAGCTCCAGGGATGGGGCCTCAAACACCTCCCTGGGCAACCCATTCCAGGCTCTCACCACTCTCATGCTGAAGAGCTTCCTCCTCACACTCACTCTGAATCTCCCCACCTCCAGCTTTGCTCCATTCCCCCTAGTCCAGTCACTACCTGAGGGCCTAAAAAGTCCCTCCCCAGGATTTTTGTAGCCCCCTTCAGATACTGGAAGGCCACAATAAGATCACCTCAGAGCCTCCTCTTCTCCAGACTGAACAGCCCCAACTCCCTCAGTCTGACCTCATAGCAGAGCAGCTCCAGCCCTCTGAGCATCCTCGTGGCCCTTCTCTGGACATGCTCGAACATGTCCACATCCCTCTTGTAATAGGGGCTCCAGAACTCCAGGTGGGGTCTCACCAGAGCAGAGCAGAGGGGCAGAATCACCCCCCTCGCCCTGCTGGCCACACTTCTGATGCAGCTCAGGCTCTGGTTGCTCTCTGGGCTGCAAGTGCACACTGCTGGCTCATGTTGAGCTTCTCGTCCAGCAGCACCCCCAAGTCCCTCTCCTCAGGGCTGCTCTTCAGCCAGTCACTGCTCAGCCTGGATTTGTGCTTGGGCTTGCCTCGACCCAGATGCAGGACCTTTGCTGTTTTCGTTTCACTGGGATTGCTTTCTAAAACCTAGTTATCTCAAAGTTAATACCCCTGGCATGAAAAGACTGAAATTCCACACCTGCATCTCTCTGGATTTCAGCTCCCCTTGCAAAGCTTCCTCTAGAGATGCCCTAAAGTTTCGTGCACTGCTGTAAAAACAATGTGCTGCTAAACATAAATCATGGACCGAGATGTTAAGAGTTGTCTTGATGAAATGCTGGCAGGGGAAGGGAAAGGAACCAGGACCTCCATTCTTGGACTATCACTGTATTACAGTCAGGAATAAAATCCTCCAAGGTTCATCAGCATAGGCAATGAGGCTTGGCAGAAGCATTATTTATAAGACCACACGTCATCTTATAATCACAGATGTAAAAAGAATGCAGGATTTTGCATTAAAGTCCTAGCTTCAGACTTTATTAAGACATCTAAGTGCTGCTAGCTAAACAAGTAACTTTGATACCTCCCAGGCAATATGATTAAGGCTGCATAACTATAATTTCTCACACGTGGTTTAGAATGCACTGTTTTGTTTACAAGGACCATTTCATCCAGGTCTCTGATCAAGCCCAGTGCCTGACAAGTTAAAACCCATAGTCAAGGCTGCCTTCTTAACTCTTAATTCTTAACAGAATTCAGGATTTGCCTGATCTAAATAACTGCACGATCAGAGTGTTTTGATTTTAGGTCTCCTTCTTAGTTATGTAACTGGCAACAATACCAACTATTGCTGTTATTTTCAATGCTGTCTTCCAGAAAAATGCTTATCTGACCACTGAGTACTGCAAAGACGCTTGTGGTAAGTCTCAACAAGTTAGCTCATTGCAATAGCATAGCACTAAACACAGGTTAATAAACCCTGCTAGGACTACTGGGATAGATCTGCCTGAAAGGAATTCCAGGGCACCACAGCTATGCCTCCTCAAATATTCAGGTCAACTCTGCAATATTGGAACATCTCAAAGCTAAGAGAAATCAAAATATTTAAGAAACTAAAAAGATGCTCATAATTAACTGGGAAGTTACACTCATGTTCATTGAGTTTTCCTACTTGCTTTCTCTGTTGCTTCTGAACCTTCCAACTTGAGAAGCCTGGGAAACTATTTTGTGGGGTTTGTGAACTGAAAAGGTGTGTGCATGGAGAGCTGGGGTGAAGAGGAGGTGTTTGCCACTGTGCCACTGCCCTCTTGAGTACTCCAAGGGCAGCTCTGCCATGCTAAACATATTGAACCTGTCAGCAAGCTGTCCTTATGCCTCTGCTGGGATGGGAACAGGGAGGTGCAGAAGATCCACATCGGTGTTGACTGTGGCTCTCCAATCTTCCTTCTGAGTCAGTCTAGACCTAGATTGCTCTACAGATTTTACAACAGGTAGGGAAAGCTTGATGATGTGTTTCCACAGCATGCATCTCTGAGTTGAGCTCCTGGGCAATGCTGCTCTATCAATAACAGTAGATGAGTCTTTCAAATTACAGTCATTGAAACAGAGGAGACTGACAGGGTTTCATCTTTATCCTCAGTTAAGGACTTCTTTCTTGTGTTTCAATCAGTGCAGCTTCCAGCACTTCCCTGGAGGTCTGCTTGACAGAGCAACCGATTCACTGTCAGAAAATCCTTCTCCCTTGATATTCAACTTGAAGTTCGTTTTTGCTTCCTCTTTTTTTTTTTCTGTCAATTACCTCTCTGGAGCAGAATAAGTAAATCCTTCAGCATTTACATCTTTAAAATAATATGGCATAATTAATTCCAGGGGAATAGCTTTCACCAAACTACATCTGTGTAATCTTGTGTTATAATTTCACCCCTCCAGCCAGTCCCTGAGTTGTTTGGGTTGCTGTCCTCTGAGTTCATGCCAATTTGTTAGGTGTTTTCTGGTGACTCAAAGCTGAGAGCAGTGTCCTAGGTGTGGCCTGTTCTCAGCCACAGTGAAAAATCTCAGTGGTTCAAAGTCCATTCTGAGCCACAAAGAACGACAGCACATTCAAATACTTCCTAAATTCAAGACAATTCCCACACCAGCTCTCTGAAGAGGTGAAGTAAGAGTCTGGCTTATTCTACAGCTTGGGAACAAAACACTTTACCTGTGGTCACAAAGCAATGTGAAAACAGTGTCTGAAATTCAGCATTTTCCTCTTAGTCTTGAGTTTAGACCATTCCTATTGCTCCATGAAACAAAAATCAAAGGACCTCCAGAGAGAAAATTTACAGAAAGTAACTTAGTCCCAGCTGACCTGTAATTCTGCTGCTAGCCCTCTGCTCTTGTATCATCACATTGGCTATCAAGTACCTATTTTGCTTCCCATGGTTCAGACACATATGATACTTGACTTGCTTCCCTCATTCTCATCCATCTGAAATTGCAGTCAATCTAAAAGTCCCTGGAGCCCAATTCATTTAAGTTTAGAAGCATCTGCCAAAATGTAACACACCAAAGCACAAAACTGAGAATGTGTAACATCTCTGAAACCCCACAGTGCCAGCAAAACACACTTTGCAAAATCTAGAAGTCAGAGGTGTAGATTTGTAAAAAGAACTTAACATAAAGCAGTTCAGTGCAGGATGTTTGTGTTTCAGTAAAAACTCATCATTATCATTATTACTATTATTATCATTATTACTATTATTATTATTGTTATTATTATTATTATTGTGTTGGCACCACTCAACTCCTGCTTCCTATGTTCCAGCAGCACTGTCATTGCCTTGACAGCCTAGGCAATGCCAAGTCTTCAGAGTGTGCTGCAGCAGAGCTGTTGCATGCCTGGCTAGAAAGGAGCAGCCATAGAGTGAGGCCATGTACTGAACAGGACATGTTTCAGCTTTTAAAATTTTAAGTAATTTCTACACATAGTTTGCTTCCTTTGCACTCCCACTCCAAGAAGGACTTTGTTTTGTGCCTGTTTCCTGTGTGTCCACTTCTGTCATCTGTCTCTTTCCTCAAAGTTCAACCTTCTAAAAACAAGCATCACAGTTCTTCTATATCACCATATTAATGACAACTGCAGGTAATTCTGGTTTAGCACCTTTGAGTAGACAACCAAACCTACATGCTTGGTAACTAAATCAGATTTGAATAACCTGAGGCAGTCCATAAGGGATGAGTGTGCTTCATCTAGCACTTGCATGAGTTTCCAGAGAGCTCTGACAATGTGAACAGCAGTGCTAACCAAACACAGTTAAAATCAGTGCCTGCTGCACCATATTTCTTTACTATAAATATTGATCACACTCAGGAGTTGAAGAATGATGAGGGGAAAAAAAAAAAAAAAAAAAAGAGAGAGAGAGAGATAATCCTGGGATATTATGCCAAGACTGGGGAACTTTCAGGTTTTTGTATTTTGAGGCCATGCTCCATGTCTTTTAGAACTTCTCACTATCCCAGCAGCTAAACCCAACTTATTTTGTAGTGAAAATGGAAATGATGCTGTAACTTTTCCATTACAGCAGTAATTGAATCACAGAATAGTTTGAGTTGAAAAGCAGCTTAAATATAATCTACTTCCACCCCCCACTCGTCATGGGCAGGGACACCTCCTGCTATACCATCTTGCTCAAGGTCCCACCCAACCAGACTTTGAGCACTTCCAGGATTGGAGCTTTCCCAGCTTCTCTGGGCAACCTGTTTCAGTGCCTCACCACCCTGCAGAGGAAGAAATCCTTCCTCACATCTAATCTAAATCAAGCTTCTTCCAGTTTGAAGCCATTACCCCTCAAAATGGAATTGTTTAAACAAAAAGGCCCCAAATACAACTGTCAAAGAAACAGCTTACCACTATGTCCCAAGAATGGCACCATAACATCAGGCAGCTTTCTGGCCTTCAAGCAGGTTACAAGAGGTGTCCCATCACTTTCTTCCCTCCTCAGTCCTACCTGCTCTTCACAACAGCCTGTACACACTGATTTGTCAGCTCTCAGAGACAAATAACCCTGCATCTTCCAAAGCCAGCACTTCTGCAGTCAATCCCCTTTCTAAAACTTCCCTGGTACCCCCAAGAAGGTGGAGAGGCATCAAGTTCTGGAGATTTACTCAGTGTTGACTGTGTTCTCTGGATTTTCTACAGTCTCTGCAAAACTAGGCCTATACACCTTCCACCAGGTATAAAAATTTGGAAGAAATAAAAAAAAAAAAAATTGGAGGAGGTGAGGACAGATCCTAGAAAAGTTCCTGCAGAAAGGTGGAAACTCCTGGATATGCAACCCTTCCAATCAAGGCAAAATGAGACATTTGAAGAATCAGCTAAGTTACAACAGAAGTGATAAATCCTTTCAGTTCTCAGGAGGTAGTCATCGTGCCTGTATCTGGACAAGGAGGAATGCCATTTGAGGGGAGATTTAATTTATGTTGGAACCTAACCTTTCCTTGGGGAATCCCCTTCACAAAGTTGAACACAATACCTCTGTTCATTGACCACTTTTCCCATCAGTTTCTTTGCTTTAGGGAGTCCCTTCCCTGCTTAGCCCTTTCCTCCAATTCCCCCTCCCCTTCCCTGCACCATCGCCAGGGCACTTGTGAGCTGCAGTACTTTCTTCTATCCTGTTATCCTTGCAATATAAAGTTGATGTGCTTGGCATACAGAACTGCTGTCTGTTTAGATGAAAACCATCTCATCATCTGCAGGAAAAAACATTTGCAGGAAAAGCCACAGCTGAGCATGACAGAAGAAAGCTACCCCCAGTTTTGAAAGCTGCAGTATGTCCCTACTGGGAATAGCCCAGTACCATGTTTATTATGTTAACCAGAGAGAAGGGAATGGCTGAGGTTCTGCTGGTCCTTCTGCTCCATGCTGCAGAGGCCAGTACTTGTTCCCCTCAGCTATGCAGGGTGAACATTTTACACATACTCTCATTTCTACTTAATGGGTCTTCTATCCTTTCAAATAATTCTCTCCACTCTGGCCAGCATGTGACTTATGGAAGCACAGCAGAAACAAATGGATTGCACAGCTAATGAATGAAATCAAACCAAGCCAAGAGGCTGGATCATATGATTGGTTTTTTAAATAGTGTTTCTACTCCTTAGGTATTTGTGCTTATATTGAGGTTTCAAAAAGCCAGAATCCAGACAGATGCTGCATTGTCTTAAAAAAACATGGAATTTTTCAGTGCGGATCTGCCTTCGCTGGCATCTTTTAGCAGTGTTGGCTTCATCTCAATTAGCTGTGATGGATACAAGGACTTCTTTGTGACAGCATATATCAAACTTTGGACAGAACAACTTTGGGAACATTCTCCCTCTCAAACATAGCTAAAGCATCTTGCATTTCTAGCCTAATACTTCTCTTGGAAAATATCCAGCGTGATGAAATTATCTGCTCAAATTTTGCCCTTTTAGTAGTAATATCAGCCTGAACTTCTCAGCTAGATAAACAATGTACCCTAAAGGGTGGGATATCTGGAGACTCCACTAGAAACTGCAGGTTTTGCACTCAACTTGCATCCCAACAACTATCTTGGATAAAAGCTTTGCTTTCACATCAACCTGAAGAATCTCTTTCAACATCACACCCTATTAGGCTCATGAATCACAGAATGATAGGGGTTGGAAGGGACCTCTGAAGATCATCCAGTCCAAAATCCATGCCAAAGCAGGAACATAAAAACTAAAAACTAAAACAACCTCCTTTCAGACATAAGTAGTAGTAGCAGCCATATATGACAGATAGAGAAGAGGTAATTCTGTGCTAAGACAACGCAAAGAGTCATTGGGAATCTGAGTAACTGAGCTAAGTTCTGCTGTGTCCCAGTCTCAGTCAGCACACTAACTTCATATGACAGTCTACAGGGCTCCAGCATGGCCAGACAGTTTTATTAATTGTGTTGATATTAGGGGATGTGTCACTCAGGTCTGCTGGTTTGCTGTCTTAGGAGGAGGAAGGAAAATTCTGGCACACGCATTTTCTAATAGCACTTTCTTCACAGTAAACCTCTGAGGTTTTTTCCCTACAGCTTTTCACAGAATCACAGGAACATTCAGGTTGGAAAAGCCCCTCAGGATCACCAAGTCCAACCGATATCCCTCCTCCACAAGGTAAACCCCTAAACCATATCCCCAAACACCACCTCCAAATGACCCTCTTAAACACATCCAGGGTTGGTGACCCCACCACCACCACTGTGGGCAGCTCATTCCAGTGTCTGGCCACTCTTTGAGTGAAAATATTTTTCCTAATGTCCAGTCTAAACCTACCCAGTCACAGCCTGAAGCCATTCTCCCTTGTTCTGTCTCCAGTTACCTCTGAGAAGAGACCAGCAGCAGCCTCTCCACAATGTCCTTTCAGGTAGCTGTAGACAGCAATGAGGTCTCCCCTTGGCCTCCTCTTTTTCAAAGTAAACAGTTAAACCCAAATCATCATTTAGAGCCACACAAAGCCAGTGGTTGGGCTGGATTTACAAAATCTCATCATACAAGTTTCAGTTTTGTGTGATCAAAACCACAGATGGTCTTTATTCAGGTCTAACTTCACTCAACTATGAAAGGTTTTTTCCTGAGAGCAGAACTGACAGTAGTGGTTTAAATACAGTTTCATTTCCAACCTAGTTCTGGACACATAATTGATATGGTGGAGAATGAAGTAAATCCAACAACAGCTCAACTCTAATTTATCATGCCACAACAATACAGGACAGACAAATCAAGTTGGGTGTTCTCAACACCAGCATTTACCTATTGAACTACGGCTACAACTTCGAGCTTACTAACAAATTATTTTAAAAAGGTAAAATATTGCTTTGTTTTGATTGCAAGTTTCTTCAGTTTTCTAATTAAATGGAGACAAACTGAAAGTGACAATTCATACTGACATTTTCCAATGGAAAATGGAAAACATTTTAGACTTCACATTTTAATCCTAATCATTAACCCCATGCTATGCATTCGTTGAATACCCATTTTTAACTAAAATTAAACTGCACTTTTGAGGAATGAGCTGTTTGATGAATACTGCCTACCATTACTCAATGTTTCTTCCCTTCTGCCAAAGAAAGGTCACCAGAGGGAATTAAGAGACTTAGCTGAAAATTAGTTTAAAAGAATTATTATTATCATGTTTCAGGCTCTCTTCCTAAGTACAGGAGAGAAAATATTGCAGAAAGAGCAGGTTTATGCATGGGAATTTCATTCACCCTACAAAATTACAAACAGGACATTGTGGGTTGCTTCAGCACACATCCAGCACCAGCTTCCAGGCTTGCTTCTCTCCACTCAGAGTTCTATGAATTATTCCAAATGGATAACTCCTACAGACCTAAAACCATTACATTGGTGAGTTTTTTGTTAGGACTATTTAGGAGAGTGAAATGTTATCTCTGAGTGGTCTTATGTGTAGATGGAAAGAGAGACAGAATCAAACAATTTCATGCATGATACTGCAGGATTTGCTTAATTAGACTTCACCATTCTGAGCTGAAGAGCATCTCAGCAGCTTAGTCATAAACACTGACCAAGATTGGGCCTGTTGCTGCCCAGACACTAAATTGTTTTTATTTAACAGGTCCTGTGAGATTCAGCCTTTTCATATTAATCAGTTTCATTATTAGCTACCAGCACTGCAGTGACAAAACCTACTTCTACTCTTGGAGATTAATATGATTGATTGAACACTGCTCTGCCACATGGAAAAATAAGTGGCAAATAGTATTTCTCCCTTTCTCTCCCCCCAAAGCCTGATGTTTTGTTTCATCCGGGCACTTTATTAGATTAGATTATTATTAGATTAGATAAATTTAAAGCACAGTTTCCAATATCAGTGATGCTTAAGGTTACAATATTTGACAAATCCTATTTGCTGGGCTGTCAAATTAAATTAACATGGGCAATGGAGGGGGAGCAAAAGAATAAAAGAGGCTAAGTTTAGTCCCTTGTGCTCAGAAAGTGAGGCAAGGCAAACTTAACCCCTCTGAAGGGGACACATCACCCCACCAGACAAACCTGCTGGAGTGGTAACAGGCAACGTGACATAGCTCCAGAAATTGTTGGCTGCCATCTCAAAGATTAACTGGCTTGTACCAGGCCATCAGGTTCCTATGAACAAAGCAGCACTCTTCAGCAGCTGAGACATTAAGGCTTTCTGTTGTACCACTGACTACAGTCTGAACCACAAGCCAACAGCAAACATAGAATCACAGAATGGTAAGGTTGGAAGGGACCTCAAAGATCATCTGGTTCCAAACCCCTACCATAGGCAGGGACACCTCCCACAGGCAGGGACACCTCCCACTAGTACAGGTCACTCAAGGCCTCGTCCAACATGTAAGCCAACAGCTACAAGGGTTCTCACTGATGTTCTGTCAGACACTTCTGAACACCACTGGGAACTCATCAGTGGGCCAATAAAATTACGCAGTCCCATGTTGCATAGATCAAGAGAGTAAAGTCTTGAGGGATTTTCTTCACATCACTCTTTTGAAGACTCTTGCTACGTAGTTGCCCACACAGAATATTTTTTTGTCTTCTCCCCAGCATCTCTTTTGTGCTGACAGCAGGTTCAGCAGCCAGATGCTGTGGAGGGAACTTACCACCAAGGAAGGCACAAAAAGCCCAGAAAAGTAGTGAAAACACAAGTCAAAGTTGGGCAGGCTGGTCTACATGTACCAGCTTAATTCCCAAGGATGCTTAAATCCTGTATAATGATGACTAGACTCACAGGTGAAACAGACTCATAAGGGCAATACTGCACATGACCAGCACTGACTTAGTTAGGGAAAATACTTTGGATCATAGACTGCATCAGAATGGCATCTGAAGGTCTCTGCAGGGGCCAAGAGGGGGAATTCTTTGCTGTGAATGACATTGAGGGTCTGCAATCACTTGAATTTCTGAGATAAACTCAATGAATTCTTACAAATTTGAAATCTTCAGTCTTCAGACAGCCAGGTCCTAGAGGTGAGACCAGGTGGTCCCATCTCCACTCTACCCTTCCTGCAATTGCATTTTTGCCTCTATTGTCTTCCTGCATCCCTCTCAGGTATGGATGGATGGACTCCACACTGAACTGCAAGTCTTGTTCAAAACAGACTACAACTCACATATGCTTCATGATGCTCACCTAAATAGAACAAAATGAGCTCAGCACCCAAGTCCATGACTGTGAAAGAGAAAACACAGCTCTTTAAACCTTAGCAGTAAAGCATTTTGACAGGAAGGACTGAAAACATATGCCAAGATAGATTCAATTTCTTCTGGTAGTTCAGCCTAACAAGACTGTCAGCCTAGCTGAGCTTTGGTGACCCTTATCATGAGGTGGAGGCAGCTTTTAAATATTTACAGTGTGTTTGACTGTCTGGCTTCCAATATTAACTTCCACATTTTGAAGGCTTCAGAAGCAGCATGGTCACAGCTATTATGGCATTTCTTCTGACTACCTGCAAGGAATCTGTGGGGAAGTGACTTCTTCAGCTCTGTGCAAATCACTATTAAACCTGAGTATCATCTTCATATCTTAAACACCTGTATGTTCACAGTACATAGGTTACATAGAGCCCTTACTGAACAGCCTTATAAAATGGGGATTTATATTTAAGGAGATTAAGGGAACCACACAGCTTGGTTACCCAGATTTGTTGTTGTTAATAAAGTCTGTATATTTACAGATTGAAGCTTCTCATAACTTGATGCAAAGAGTTAAGGGAAATTACTTCACATGGTATTGTCAGTGTGAAAGAAGAAAAGAATCCAACCCAAACTGCAAAACAGGCTGCTGCCACAATCCATACTGACAGCAAAATGCTGGAAGGCAATGTTTGCTCCTTCCAGCTGGCATTTTGGAGTATGCTTTTGCATATCTTAACTGTCTACTGACAGGAAACATGCATAAATGTGATCACCTAAACATAGACAGGGTAGAGTTTTAAAACCCCCTCCTTATGGCAGAGCCGAGGGAGTCGTAGGCAGACAAAAGAGCAGACAACACATGCCAGCAGGGATGCTGTCCCCTGAGACACAGTAAAGCAAGACATACCTGTCATGAGATAAACACAAGAAAAGGTTTACATCTTGTCTGTATACAGATATGTACATATATATGTGACACTACACTGACAGTCTTGTTAAGTATTCCTAGATGCAGTCAGCACGATGTCAAAATGGAACCAAAGCTCTCTAGAAGCCCCGAGAAGCATTGGCAATTATCAGTTGAGATCACTTGAAGCTACAGACACTCCTTGGGTATTTTTCTAGATTTATAATAGTGACACAATTTGAGAGATCATTCTTACTTTATGCACCTTCAACTCATCACTTTCCCCAAGACCTGAGTCACCTGAAACCTCCAACAAACCAACACTCATTAAGCCACTTTAGAAACCAATCTTCTCAGTATGATAAGATTCAGATAGCTCACTCTTGGGTGCAGAGTTCAAAACCTGAGCAGTGCCAGCTATGGCTGAAAGCACAGCAACACATCACCACTGTCCACATGCCCATGGAGACAGTTACCAGAAGTAGCTTTTTATGTGAAACATGCTTGTTATAAACCAATCAGGGGCTTTTTATTGGGAGATTTAATTTGGATATTTGGAAGACTTTCTTCACTAAAAGGGTCATCAGGCACTGGAACAGGCTGCCTAGGGAAGTGGTGGAATCACCACCTCCAGAGGTGTTTAAAGGACATTTGGATGAGGAGCTTAGGAAAACAGCCTAACAGCTATGTAGAGGGAGATGTTAGGTTATGGTTGGACTCAATGATCTTACACAATGTAAGAAGTCAGTGGCTAGCTTCTGTGTCAAGAGCCTTCTGGACAGTGTTCAGTGTTTTTTTTCCTCACATTCCAAGCTAGAACTAGCACAAACATCATTTTGAGACCAACACATCAGATGAGATTTTTTTCTTTCCCAAAGGGAATAAAAAAAACTGACTTAAAAAAGCAGCAAGATCCTGCTTATTTCCTTACCAGCAGTATCTTATCTTTGCAAGAGGTGCTGCATTCTGACCTGCTGGGAGCTCCTGCCTCTCACAGATACTGTGCTTCAGGTCCTTCATCTTAAGTTGAATTTTGCTTTATGTGTTGAAGACCTGCCAAAACACTCTCCTGAATGCCTCACTGCAAACCTTCCGTGCCAAGAGGCATTACTCCAAATCTTAGAGTCTGAGAGACCTGGCTGACACAAGTAAGGATACAACAAAGCAGTGGATTAGTTGTTCAGCATTTACCTCTCCAAAAGTTTGCTTCTACCCAAGAATCTGAGCCAAGAACAGAAACACTTCAGTTAGAAGTAAAACAAAGTGGCAAGGGTCCACAAAACAACAGCTAATTGATCAGTATCTGAAATCGTTGAGGATGTAGGACTTCAGAGTGCCTGAAGCAGATCACTCAAGCCAGGTAAGCCACTCTAGTGCTTTGACATGGTGAACAATGCTACACGAGGGTTCTCAGGAGCATCCACAAAGCTCAACATAACAATCATTTATCTGCTCAGATCAGCAGCTCTTGGTAGAAGAGAATCTCCATCTCCATCAGATAAAGATTAATGGAAGGAGAAAAACAACACATGGCAACACTCTTTTAATGGACTATTTATTCCAGGGTAATTTATTTTTCCCATTTGAAATCAGCTTTATTTTAGATCACTTCCCCAAAGCAACTGGAAAAAGCAGAAGCTCAGAAAGCTTTATGACTGTTCATCAAGAGCCTAACCAACACAGCTACAGAATTTCAAGTTTCAGAACTTAGGAACGACAACAACATCACAAACACTGGTCCTGAAAGCTATTAAGAAATCTATATTTGGAAAATGAAGGAGGAAAAAAGCCTCAGAACATCCAAAAGGTGAAAAGACCTTTTCAGATGAGAAACAAGCCAGTCAGTCTGACAAGAAAGTCTGATTTGGGGGTCTAATTCTAAAGGACAACATTCTCAGCATACAGGCAGGTTTGACACAAGCTTTTTAAATGGCTTTCACATTTATTTTTCCTCTACATCACTGACAGTACAATACAAAACTGTCTGAATTTAAAATATGCATTTAATTTCCACTACAATGGATTTTCCATTCAAGCAGATGTCATTTGGAGTATCTAGTGCCTCTAAAATGTCTTGATCTAAAGTGAAGTCTCACTACAGACCAATACCCTTTGTTTTTTCCCTCCTTTCTCCAGTGAGAGTGGCTCTTGCAAATCTAGTTCCCATCATTGTGCACATCAGATGCTCAAAGCCATTTGTGGGACAACTTGAAAGCTCAAACACCAGGCACCTTGAGGGAGTGTCAACATCACTGCAGATTCCAAAGCTACACTGATCAGTCAATGGGGTTTCTCATCTCTAGGCCAAGGTTTCTCGTGAGACTGCTGTGTTTGAAGGAATGGTTTATTTGGAAAACTGTAGCAATATTCCCCCTGGAAAAGACTGAGGGCAGTTCTTGGAAAAGCAGAAGCTGACCTGAGCCTCAGGCCAGAAAATTCAGCTGCTCGATGCCATTTTCAGTAGGGAGTCCAGGAAAAATGCAGAGCATTTGTAGTAACAATAAGTGCACAAACACTTCACTGAATTGTTGCCTCCTTACCCTCTGAAAACCTTTACTTCAAAACCGGAGTGTTTTGAAGCCCAGAGCAGGTATTGATGTAGTACATTCCCTGTGAACGTGGAGGTTTATTTGCAGTAACTATTCTAACAGTGTTTGCCAATCCTTCATCCACTGAAGCAACAGAAAAAGAGTCTAAATACTGTACAACCAAGCCTTCAAAGATCTCGCCTGTAAGCAGCTGCCTGCATATAGGAACCTCAGCCTGGCTCAGAGTCTAACTTAAGTTTTGCTATTTCACTCCCAATTTCTCTTTGAAACCCTCCCACTGATTTTTTTAAAACAGCTAATAGTTGACTTCTGATATGCACACACCTAGAACTATCATTCTGGCCTCCACCACTTAAAGGTCTCTTCCAACCAAAACCATTCTATAATTTGATGATCACACACTACTCAGAAAATGGAGTATCTATAAAGAAACAAAAAACCAGTCTAAAGAAAAGCAGTTTGCCTTCTCTCCATTTTGGGGTTTTCTGAGGGGTTTTCATTGCTCTTTCTAGTAGCTATTTTATGCTTCTATGATAATTTATCTTTGTTCAATACTAGTTTAGCAAGTCCAGCAGTCAGGCAAAAATGCTTTAATTTTTTTTCCTAATTATTTGCAAAATGAATCACACTCTTGTTTGTAAGTTCAAAGCTACTTTAAAAAAGAAGCAACAAACACACACACCAGAACAGGCTAAAATTGGCCATAGGCAGGATAAGAATTAAATCAACCTGCATCAAAAATTTAATATCCAGATTTCAATTAAGTGTTAATTGTGCACTCTTAAATCATAATCCATCAAGGAGTTAAAAAAACCAAACAACAAACAAAACAACAAAACCCCCAAAAAACAAAAATTGGAAGATCAACCTCTGATGCCAGTTTGAAAGTTGCTGAGCTATTAATCAGTAGTTACCTGTCTGCCTTACATGACTAAAACTCATTAATATAAACGAGGAGCCTGAAAGGATCCCATTAGTGTGCTATCAGTTTGATAATTTACAAGATTGAAAGAACTAAAATAGTTGAGCTATCACAGACTGCACAGAAGGATAACTTGGCACCGTTAATTTCATCCTGCTATTTGCCGAACGTAATCATGAAGGAAAGAGTCTTGTAAACTTGAGTTCCAGGAGCTTTTGTCCACATCCCTTTTTATATTTTTCTCCATGGTCCTGGCATTTAGTGAATGAAACAGCACCAAAAGCATCTAAATGTTTTAATACTTGAATTTTGGCTATCCACCAGTGGCACCCAGTTCTGCTCCCCTTCTGCTATTCTCCAGAAGCCACAATGCTCTGTGTTTAAGCCTCTCATCCACAGATCCTCACCCACTGAACCAAGTCTGCTTTTCTCTAAGGTGATTAAAAGACAAGGGAGCTCTGGAGTTGTCAGCAAAGATGCAGAGATGACAGAAGCTGCTTAGCCCAAGGAAAGTTTTACATTCCTTTTGATTTCAGTGGCTATGTACTTCAGAAAAGCATAGTGCTGTGGCAGTTCTTTCCAAAGACTGATTGTTTGTTTGTTTCCATTGCCTTCCTATGAGCAGAATAAGATTTTCCCCCCTCATCATCTTCATTATGTACAAAATACCAGATAAAGAGTTGTTTACTGCCAGCAGGTTACTAGCCAGCACACAACTTAACAATTCACTAGATCTATTTAATACTACACAGATTGTTCATTCCTAAAGGGACACAAAGGAATATTAGGACATGGAAACAGTTTCATAGAATCATAGAATGGTAAGGTTGGAAGGAGACCTCAAGGATCATCTAGTTCCAATCCCCTGCCATAGGCAGGGACACCTCCCACTAGCACAGGTTACTCAAGGCCACTTCCAACCTGGTCTTGAACACCTCCAGGGAGGGAGCATCCACAACCTCCCTGGGCAACCTGTGCCAGTGCCTCACCACTCCCCTTATAGTTTCTCCCTTATAGTTAAAAATAATTTTTAAATCTACTCTTTAATTTTCAGTTTCTCGATTAAAAAAACTAATACTGCAGAATTAATGCTTGAAAAGCCAGAAAAGATTGTGTATGCCTACTCATCAAATGGTCAATGCACTAGATCTTGAAAGCAGTAAAACAATTTCTTATAATATATGCTCAGTTAGTGGGCAAAACCAGCCCCTCCTCAGCCACACTACCACTGGATGTTTGCTTTTGTGTAAGAGCTTAGTATTTAGCTAGTTCATGAATAAAAAATAATCCATAAACATTAAATATGACTATAATCAATGTAGATGTTCAGATCCAATCTACCACTCAATTTAGGCTTGGAAATATTTAGTTGGCTCAGAGAGACCAATTTTTAAGTAAATTGCTGCATGCATGTGCCTATTTTGGTTAATCTTTCTTCCTGGCCACTTTACCTAAAAGTATATGCAGAGCTAAAAGAAAGATGATGTTCCAGTTCCAGAAGTAGATAACCATACGCTGGATGAGGATTATGATGATTTATTTACATTCAAGAGCTGCATTCAACCTAAAACTGAATTAGCCTTCAGCCATAGCTAGATGCCTTGGATTTGAAAGGCTCCACTAATCTGAAGGAATCATTCCTGATTTGAAGCACTGCTAGGGCAGAACAATTTATACCTGTGCTTTCTAAAGAGATGTCACTTGCTCCGCAGAAGGAAAGCATTCATCTTTCACATTTCGTTACTTCACAGCTAATCCCTTTAGCTTTTGGGTCGACATACTTTATAGAAATTCAAAACAACCATCCACAAGACTTATTTCATACTGCAGCCTTTTATGGAGCTCTTCAAAGAGCATTCTTATTCCAAAGAGATAAGAGAGTTCTTTTGTCAGGTTGACATATAGAATTTATTATGCTTTAATGGAAGCTTCATCATCTGTGGCAGTTCTGAACCTAAGGAGGTTGTGCTATTAGAGACAACAGACCTGCTACTTTTAACTGTAAAAAGTTACACTTCAAGCAGTTGTTTTCTCTGGTCTTGACATATTCTGATGTTATATAAGACATTTGCTCTTTTCTCCCATGCAAGGAGAATATCCAAATTAGAGTCCTCATTCAAAACACGGGCCATGAAGATCAGAGGGCTGAAGCAGTTTTGCTATGAGGACAGGCTGAGAGAGTTGGGGCTCTTCAGCCTGGAGAAGAGAAGGCTTCCAGGAGAACTTATAGTAGCCTTCCAGGATCTGAAAGGGGCCTACAGGAAGGCTGGGGAGGGACTATTGACAAGGTCTTGCAATGACAGGACAAGGGGCAATGGGTTTAAACTGGAAGAGGGGAGATTGAAACTGGATGTTAGAAGGAAGTTCTTTGCAGTGAGGGTGGTGAGGCACTGGAACAGGTTGCCCAGGGACGCTGTGGCTGCTCCCTCCCTGGAGGTGTTCAAGGCCAGGTTGGACGAGGCCTTGAGTGACCTGTACTAGTGGGAGGTGTCCCTGCCTATGGCAGGGGGTTGGAACTAGATGATTCTTGAGGTCCCTTCCAACTCTACCATTCTATGAAAACATGTTTTAGTGCAAAACCCCCAAACAACCCAAAACCAAACAACAATAAACTTCCAAAGACTAAAGGAAAATCAAGAGCTCTTGGTTTTGAAACTTGGTATTATCTGCTTCTTTTCTCACCCTGAGAAATAACGACCTACAGATCAATAAAGAACTAGGTCTAAAATGACAGCTTCTTCAGTGTATGATTCAAAGCACATAGCTTATGTGGGGGGGAAAAAAAAAAAAAAAAAAATCACTCCAAGTGAAAATTAACCTTCATCAGCATCACTTCTAAGCCCCAGATCAGTGTTGTCTATCCATTAAGAAATACTGGCTAATAAAACAATTACTTTCCACTTAGAATCAGCTTCTGAAATGTGCTTTACTTCCTAATCCCCTTTGTGATGCTCAGAAGCCTTTGGAATGTGGACATCAGTTCCTTACCACAAATTCAGTGCAAAAGGAACTTAGCAGCTACTGATACAACCCAGCTTAGCCAGGGATTCTCTTCTCCATGTCTGCACAGTCAAAACTTTTTAAAAGTGGTCTGATTTTCCTTTCTTTAAAAAGACACACTCAGGACAACATAAATTTTATTCTGTTTTCAGTCCATCAAGTTACAACTCTGTCCTTCAACTGGAAGGAGTAATCATTAACTGTCTTCTTGTGGTACCTCTGCAGGCAGCTGTCGCCAGCCTCCTGGACATTAAGCAAGCATTTTCATGCTACCTGTTGTTTATTACCCTATGGGATCAATTGTAGGATCCCATAGGGATCCCTATGGGATCAATTCCTGTAGGGTTTCTGTCCTCAGAACAGTACTTCTACAGCTGTAAAGCTCATCCCTTAGGAGATCCAAACAGAAAGAATCAAATGAAGCTTCTAACCAAGGTTTCAGCCATCTGTGATCACCAAAGATGAGCAGCATTACTGCAAAGTGATATTTTGTGCTGGCCTCTGTGGTACAGGTCTGCACAGTTAAAATTTGCACATGTAGGTCAAGACTGCAAAGCCATTTTACAGAAACATGGACTGGTGAGGCTTGGAAGGGACCTCTGGAGATCATCTAGTCCAGCTCCACAGCTAAAGCAGAGCCACCCATAGCACCTTGCCCAGGATCACAATGTTCAAGTGGGGTTGGAATCTCTCAAGAGAAGGAGACTCCACAACCTCTCTGGGCAGCCTGCTCCAAGACTTTGGCACCCTCAAAATAAAGAAATTTCTCCTTATGTATATACGAAGAACCTCTTGGGTTCCAGTTTGTGCCCACTGGCCCTTGATCTATCATTGGGCACCACTGACAAGAGTCTGGCCCCATCCTCTCGACACCAGCTCGTCTGATATTTATAGGCATTGAGAAGATCCCCAATTCACATAGAATGGAAAGGACCTCAAAGATCATCTAGTTCCAACCCCCTGTCATAGGCAGGGACACCTCCCACTAGTACAGGTCACTCAAGGCCTCCTCCAACCTGGCCTTGAACACCTCCAGGGAGGGAGCAGCCACAACCTCCCTGGGCAACCTGTGCCAGTGTCTCAGCACCCTTACTGGAAAGAACTTCCGCCTGACATCTAGTCTAAATCTCCCCTCTGCCAGTTTAAACCCATTGCCCCTTGTCCTGTCATTGCAGGGACAGATCCATTAATATCCTCAACATATTTACACTGGAGACCATGTCCTAGAAATGAAGAGTTTCATGTGTTCATGAAACTCATGTTCCCTTGTACAGCAAGAGATTTCTTGAAGCCTTTATGGTTCCTGTGCCACTGGCACGGATTATGCATTAGGTGCAAAAAGCCATCCTTCACTCAGTGCTTGCACAATCCATCCCCAGCCTGCATTAAAATGTGAGTAGTTAAGGAGGAACAAATTCTTTCCCAGGAATTCACCAACACTGAAGCTTTGTTAATCACAACTCCTTGGATTTACATAATCTCAGAGTTTGAAAAATGTGGAAAAGCAGACAGGACCAGGGAGATGTTTGTGGAAGTATCTCAAAAGAGTAATTCTGTAACCTGCTGACATTGTGTAAACACATCTGTCTTAGGGGACTTTTTCAAAACCTTTTGGTGCATTTTTGCTCTAGCCAAGTAATAGAACACAGACCAAAACATTCTGGGGTGTTAACAGAACACCCTTATTGTTCTGTTTTATACAAAAAACATGTTCAGTTAATAGTAGGAATTAGTTCCTTTTAGCCACAGGAACTATACTAGTTGGAAAAGAATACAGCCAATAAAATTCCCACAGTAGTAGTAATGTAGTTTAGCTTGTTGGTTTATGAAGCAAGGATGAATGTGACAGTTTATGTAAGTGAGGTTCTGGAAGACCCACCAATTATTTTATTCTCATTAATTGGCTGGAGGGAGACAGCATGAGGGGAATTGTTTAGGGACCTCCAGAATGTTTGCTGTGTGACCGAGTTCAACTGCATCTCCTTCAAGGGTCCCTTCCAACCTGATGCATTCTGTGATCTTCCATTGATCTGATGGAGTTCCTGTTCCTCCTACAAAAAGGCTGCAACTTTGCATGTGGCAGACACTGGGGCTGGACTTGCAAAGATACCAAACCTGTTTGCAAGCTGATCATACCTTACAACCACAAGTGGACCTCAAGCCACAGTGTGACTCTAATAAAGGCTTTGGTAGAACCATCAGGCTTCTACAGAGGCTGACAGATAAGTGCTAATTACCATAATCAGAATGCTATCCACACCCATTATTATAATTTATAACACTGGATACTAACTGCTACCTTCAAGAAAAATCAAGCTTTTTGATGCTGATTTAAAATCACCTTTTTTTTCCTGTACTTGCACAATGGTTAAACAGAATCATAACCATTGTGCCCACAGAGCTACACTGCCTATCACTTAAAGAGGATCAAGAAAAGGAACAGGCAGTGGGGAAAGTAGGATTAAGCCCTGGCTGTGCCATGCAAGCAACAGGTTTTGATATTAGGAGGCAAGTAAGGGAGCATGCAAACAAAAATCAACAAACTGAAGTCTGGAAAGCAAGAGCTTCCAAAAGCAGCTACACAGCACAGCCAAGCAAGCAACTGGGAGTAGAGCACAGCAGTTTAGTACAGGCACATAGAATCACTCAGGGTTGGAAGAAACCACAAGGATCCTCTAGTTCCAGCCCCTCTGCCATGGGCAGGGACACCCTACCCTAGATCAGGCTCCCAGAGCCTCGTCCAGCCTGGCCTTAAACACCTCCAGGGATGGGGCCTCAACCACCTCCCTGGGCAACCCATTCCAGGCTCTCACCACTCTCATGCTGAAGAGCTTCCTCCTCACATCCAGCCTGAATCTCCCCACCTCCAGCTTTGCTCCATTCCCCTTAGTCCTGGCACTCCTTGATAGCCTAAAAAGTCCCTCCCCAGATTTTTGTAGGCCCCCTTCAGATACTGGAAGGCCACAATAAGGTCACCTCGGAGCCTCCTCTTCTCCAGACTGAACAGCCCCAACTCTTTCAGTCTGTCCTCAAAGGAGAGGTGCTCCAGCCCTCTGAGCATCCTCGTGGCCCTTCTCTGGACACACTCCAGCATGTCCACATCCCTCTTGTCCCAGGGGCTCCAGAACTGGATGCAGTATTCCAGGTGGGGTCTCACCAGAGCAGAGTAGAAGGGGAGAATCACCTCCCTTAACCTGCTGGCCACACTTCTCCTGATGCAGTCATTTAAATTTGGGATAAAACTGAAAATTAGATCCAGAGGTAAGCTTACTACTGAGACATACAATTAAAATCTTTGTCTGAAGATAAAACAAAGTCTGGAACGTGCAACATACTGGAGTACCACAAACAAAAGAGTTTTCCCCTTGCAGAGGGGAAAACTAAAAAGATTCAGGGAGAGATATTCCAAATGTTAATCATTAAAAGTGTCCTATTTTTCATAAAGATTCACAAACTAAAGATTCACAACCTGAATTTCACTACTGCATCTCCCTGTGGTGTCAGAGAACACAGTGCCTCCCACAGCTCCATCAGCTCTGCCAAACACATCAACACAGCACGAATTCGAGTCAAGAGATAGCACGCAGCAATCAATTAGGAGCTGCTCATGTGATACACTTCCAATTCTTCTACCTGGTACTGTCAATATAAGTCTGTTTGGAGTATAAATCCATTTTGGAAACAGAGCTGAGGATACAAGCTGACAGCATCTATGTTAAATGCAATTATTAGTTGAAAGGTGCTCATTATAGCTAAATGATTCCCCTTTGGTAGGACTAGTACCTGCAATGTGCACTGCTATTCAACACTCCCAGCAGTGAGCAGCTCTCTTAACTGCTAATTTATCTGATAACATAACTGCTCTGCTCAGATACACTGTAATTAAATTTTGAGTCTATAAAGAATAAACTCTCCCAGCTCCATCTGTGGAGAAGTGCTTTATGTGGACAGGGATGGGGATTTTCTTGTTCTCTCTAGCCAAAGGGGGAACCCTCTAACAGGGGATTGCTTTCTGAGAACTTGAACCCAGTGGTTTAGGTTGCTGGTGTGCTATCCCCTGTCACACTTAATGGGAGGGCTGTCAAGCTTTGCTTCTAGTAGATCCTTTGCAAGTCGTCTTGGTGTTTTTTATTTTGCTTTCCACCCCACCCCAAGCATTTCTGCCACTGCTTTGCCCCCTCAGCAGTCCTGAATAATTGATGTGTTCTTACAAATTTTGTAATTAAAAGACCTGCTGGAGTTACTATAGTAACAGAGCCCTGCACAAATCAATTGACTAAAACAAAGGAAAAAAAAAATAAACCAAACACCACAAAAAACCCAACCAAACCCCTCCCCACAAACAAACAAGAAGATGATTGCTTGGCTTTGATATTTTATCTTTCTTCTATGATATGTTCTCTTTGGTATTAAGAATATTCAGACAGGTAATTTTTTTCAGCTGCAGAGGTCAGTTATATTTCAAGGCTTGCAGCATTAGCATTCACCAGCAAGCCATGGCATAAATGCAGACAGATTTCTGTGTGCTGTTTTCTTTCTGAGGACAGCCCTAACAAATGCAGAGCAGCTCCACTTACACAGTTTTTAAGAGAGATTTCCTGAATTTTTACTGCCACTTATACTTACCATTAAAGCCTCACATATAAAAACTCTCAATGGTGATGCACATCTTAGTAAGTATTTCTCCAAAAATAAAAACCAATTCAAGTTACAAGAGCAAAACTCAACACTTCCTTCACAGCAAGGCTCAACTGGATGGTGCAGTTAACTTGGTTTATTGCCATGTTCTGTTTGGGTTTGGTTCCGCTACAACCTGACTCTGCAAGTTTCCATTTCAAGACACTTTCCACTTTGACAAATCACTACAGAGAAATGAGAATCTCTTGCTCAGCAGCTCTGTTCCTTCCTATGCTGTGTACAGACTGAGCCAGAGCAGCCAGGTTTGGGCACAGATCAACCCTTTCTTGCTTTTCTCTTCAAGAATCAATGTAAAGGAGAATATGTTTAGGCTAACCGTTGTACTTTAACTATGCTGACAGACAATATAAGCCCTTGTATGCTAACATTCCACTATGTACCTGAGAAAAACTGCAGTACAGAAAAGGAATGTGCAAGTCCTTTTGCCCCATTACTTCAACTTGTCTGTGTTTCAGAGTCACTCAACTTACACTCAGTGAAAAAAAATTAGATCAGAAAAATATTCCACCAGATATTGAGTGAGAGTCAGAAAGAAAACGACTGTAACACTCTGGATCAGAGGTGGTTGCACAGGATGAGGTTCTATTTACCATGTCTTATCCTACTACACCTAAACACAGGTGTTACTTGCTTTGGGATCCCAACCCATCATAACAGCATAAACACAACACACTGCAGTTGCCACCCACGCTGGAAGTGCATAATTAGCACTCCAGAATCTTTCCTGGGGAAAGATGAATACAACTCAGTTCTCAGAGCCAATGTACAGTGCCAAGTCTGGGCTCTATTGCAAGCAGCCATGTACAATGCAGTTTCTGTTTGCAGTGATGAAAACAAAACATTTTTCCCCATAACAGACAATTACTTTTCTTACACTACTTCGTATTATTTATTGGCATCTGCTTGAAAAATAGCTGTTTAATGGGCAATTGTCTCATTTCTCTGCAGATGTAAGACAAAGTAATCAATCTGAATATCAAAATACTGAACCTATTCAGTGATTGGAAAGTTCTGCCTATCTCTGGTGTAACCACTACCCTGGGGTGGCATCGCCCCACCTGGTCCTTATGATCGGTCATGCTTAAGCTACAGGGACACCCTGCAGTCTGAATTCCTCCATTTTGCAGCTCTAAGTCTACTGGAAACTCCTGTTTTCCTTAGGAGAGAACTTAAGTGCCTAGACAACCAGGCAGATCAGGGAGGAGGTGGAGAGATGCACTCTCAAGTCCCATCCTGCCTTGTAGTAGGAACATCAGGAAGGTGTTAGACCAGATCTGCAAGGCACACCAGAGAGTAAATCCACCCCACAGCTTACGCATAACCAGCAAGACCAACATTTAAAATTATATGGAATCATTTTTCTCCAGAGGAAGAGAAATCTTGGAACAAATATACCAACAAGGAAATTCAGCCACTCATAAATCAGTAACAATTCCAGACTTTTAGCACAGCTTAAGTAAAATCTGTTCTCTAAGACTACTGTAACAAGTTTACTAAACCAGATAAATTTGTGGTCACACATATTTATGGAATGAACCTAAACTTCCATGTAGAACTTTAGTTTTACTTAGTAAACTTGGTTCTTTAACTGCTTTTTATTGGTCTGAAAATAGGTTTCTTTGTAGATAAGAGATATGAGCCCAGACGTTCATTTCAGATATACTGTTGGAACTAAGATGAACATCAGATCCAATTTATGAAGTCAGAGGCTGAAAGTAATAAATCACAACTTTTTGGTTTATATACAAGTTATTCTGATGAACCTCCTCAGCCCTTTGTATTTTTGTATTTGTAATTAAGATAAGAAACATGATTCATAACACAACAGAACCTGTTTTTAACTAAGTGTCATGGGTCGAGACTTACAGCTTTAAGAAAACTATGCATAGAGTTCCTTAAGGTCCTCCAGAAAGAGATAGAGTCCAGGAGTGGACAGGAAATTGTAATCTTTTATTAATGTTTCTATCTTCCTCTATTTAAACTGGCAGCAAAGCCAGCTCTCCCTCTTTCTGCCCTCTCTCCTCCCAGGAAGCAGGTATCATGGGGCAGTACCCTTAGGTCGCTGGTTCATTTCTGGCTCCAAGGACCAAAATCTGTCCTCATTTGAAATGAGTTAAACAGAATTTAAATAGTGGAGGAAGATAGGCTCTAAAATTACTCTTCAAGAAATTAAAGAAGACTGTACAGGACTGGGTTGGATAGAAATACAGAGTATTATTGGAAGAGTACATGGCAAGTGCTGTCTAATAACTACAAACTACAGTGCAAAACCACTCTATACACAAAAATCCATGGTCTGGGTTTAACAGGATCCCATCAAACCAAAAATCTTCTCCAAATCTCCCTCCAACCAGACCAAAACCAGAGCTGCAGTACTTCTTTTCTTCCCCCACCTAGGGTTTACTATAAGCTCAAATGCTCTTTCTGGAGGACCTTAAGGAACTCTATGATTCTGTTAAAGCCACAAATCCCAACCCTTGACACTAAGATAAAACAGCTCTTGTTTAATGTAACACTAAACTGTGTTCCAGGCCTAAAAAGGAGCCATAAATGCAACCAAGGATCAGTTTCTTTTTTGATAGTGCCTACAAGTAGACAGTAATGAGCTCTTCATGCAGCCCCACATATGCAATAGGTGTAACAGGAGCAAAATGCAGCAGCAGATGAATGTCCCTTCATCTTCAGCATCTACCATAGGACAGTAAAAAAACAACAAAAAAAACTCTCTCCTTTTGGGAAGGACCAAATGGAAATGGGATGAGATTTCACTTTCCACATGAAAAGGAGTTTTGCAACCAGTTCATATGTCACGCACTGAGAATTTGCTCAGTTTGAGCAGGTGGTTTGATTCTTGACTCGCTCAGCTGCAGGATTAGGTCTCTTCAGCAAAGCTCACTGCAAGAATCTAATCATAATGATGTCTTAAAATACAGACTGTTAACACACTGTGGGCTAAGCATTGCACAGCCTTTGTCTGTAGGTCTCAAGCAGACCACCCTACCTTCTTCTAAGGCTGCTCAGTATCAGGAGGGATGTCAGGAAGATTACATCCCATTTCTTGTTTGGAGATAGACTGAAATGCTGAAGATGCTTTGCTGTGTCATGTCACCCCCCTCCACTGATCTGTGGGCTGTAAACTCAGGCAGTCCTGGAGTGGCTCTAAGAAACTCATAGAGAACACACGCAGGACATAAGTATGCTTATGCTCAACCCTTATGAGCTGGAAGAAGCCCTAAACTACCAGCATCAAATAGTTATCAATATACACTACACAATACCAACTGAGACACATCTGAGGATTTCCTTTCCAGTTTTGCCACTTTGTGTCACTTTAACCAAATCCCATGTGCATGTGTTTCAGTTTTTTGTAAGAATCACAGAATGGTTTGGGTTGAAAGTGACCTAAAAGATCACCTAGTTCAAATCCCCTGCCACAGGCAGGGGCACCTTCCATTAGCTCAGGTTACTCATGGCCTTGAACACCTCTAGGGTGATGACATCCACAACCTCTCTGGGCAATCTGTTCCACTGTCTCACCACCCTCATTTGCAAAGAATTTCTTCCTAATATGCAACCTAAATCTTTCCTCTTCCAGCTTCAATGCATTGCCTCTCGTCCTGTCATTACAAGCACTTGTAAAAAGGCCTCTTCCATTTTAAGTCTGCAATATTTTTCTGCCTTAATAAGGTGCTACGAGGGTTATTTAGTAGTTGTAAAACCCTAACAAAAGGTACTTTGTAAAAATCACAAAGTTATTTATTATAATAACAATAAGCTTTATAGCTCCCAGCTTGAGTCCTCGCAGAATTTTGTAAGCAGGGTGTGAAGTAGAAGCACCATACTGAGACTCTTGTGTGTCATCTTCTTCACAAGAGCTTCTCCACCTCTTAGTACACTGCCCACAGTGCTTGGCAAGCTGCACAAACACCTCATGAACCAATAGAGCTTTTCAGCAGAGCTGAAAGGGAAAAGGGAGAGTGTTTCCTCATCTGTATGGTATGCTCTAATTCTGCTCAGCTGTATAATATCTAAGAAAAGACTGATGACAACTTGCCTGACGTAGCCATCAAGAGTCATCATGGATGTGATACAAACTGAAACCAAAAATAGATGACTGTTTCAGAAAGAGGCCTTCCCATTATCTGCAGTACAGAAACCACCTTTGCTTATCAGAAAGCAGAAGTCAGATCTCTGCTGAGCTGAGCAATTATTTGTCACCAGATGGGTACATGTAGGTTGTTGCTGGATGTGATCTACGGAGAGCTGCACCAACATGTTTCTGTAATAAGTAAGCACGGTTGTTTGCTTCTCTGCAACATGGAAATGCAGCTCAAACGTGGATGACTGTTGTGAGAAGCATTCCTCCAAGTAGTTGGTAGTGACACCCTAAATTTGCTTCTAGCAGAATGCCTCAGCTGAGCTGAATGTAAATCCTTCCGGTTAACTAGGTACTCGTATTTTCACTGCTCCTACTAGGCTAGAGATAAGCAAGCTGTTAAAAGCTGTAGAAAGTCTCTGTCTCTAGAGGCTTTCAAGACCTGTCTGGATGTGTTCCTATGTGACCTGCCCTAGGTGATCCTGCTTTGGCCCAGGGATTGGACTTGATAATCTATGGAGGTCCATTCCAACCCCTACCATTCTATGATTCTATTCCAAACAGCAGGGATTTTTTTTTTCCTGCAGTAAAGCCTTGCAATTTTCATTCTATACTATGAGCATCAAGCATTCAATGAATAAAATCACTACTATAGAATCTCATTGCCCATCTCATTGTTGCTCAATGCAACTCTCCATAATCACAAGCTCTGGATGCAGAAGGAACACAGAAGCCCCAGAACATCTAGAACTCTGATGCTCTGACAGCTCTGACACTGACTTTAAGGATAGACTTGGACAGTTCAGTTGTATTTCCTGTGCCACATCCATGCAATGGGTATGGTGCTGTGCATGAAGCACTTCAACTTAAGTGAAGTCTTGCCAGGAAAATAAAAGAAGGTGACTAACATAAGCAAAGTTGTACCAGAACATGTTTGGGGTTTGTTGTTTGGTTTTGGGGTGTTTTGTTTTTCATAAAGGAATCTACTTTCCTTTTCCTTTCTTTCCAAAGGGATCTGTTTTCCAACAGAACAGCCCTAGCAGTGACTGCAGGTCCATGTTTTCAAGCCTTGGCTGTAGTTTGTGACATCAGTTCACCCACAACCCTCCACGTACCTCTACAGTCCTATAAGAACAATACAGCCAAAGCCAGAAAGATTTGCAAACATTCTGATTGCATTCAGTCACTAAGTACTACCAATCGGCCATTCAGACAACATAAAAGCAGGAGCAGGGATGCCTCCTCCCTGAAAGTGTTTAAGGCCAGGTTGGGTAGGGCCTGGTCTAGTGGAAGGTGTCCCTGCCCATGGCAGGGGGTTTCAAATGAGATCCCCTTTAAGGTCCCTTCCAACCCAAACCATTCCATGGTTCTGTGATCCTCCATTAGGAAAGCAGAAGACACCTCTAGTCCCCCCTCCTCTCTCAGCTCTCTGCTCTTCATGAACTCACTCCAGTGAACGCATTATACTACAGGTATGGTGCCACATTGAAACAATAAATCCCTTCAGTTTTGGGTTCCCCACTATTTCCTCATGGTAATTTACCTCTCAGTTGTCCTTCCCTTTTTTTTTTTTTTTTTTTTGTTTGGTTGGTTTTTGGGGGGAGGGGGTGTGTGTGAGGAATATGGAGAGGAATAATGAGTAAATTTTTTTCAGTTTCTGCTTCCTTATCCCTTTCCAAACTGCAGTCTGTATTCACACACTAGCTCTTCCACAACATGTAAACCTTATTTTTAAAAGGCTTTTCTGTATCTATATTTTATTCACAAAAGCAAGTTACATTTGCCATAAGTGTATGGGCATTTTGTGTTTAGTAAGCATAGGTTTAAAGTTAAGCTGCTCTAAGCAGACTGTTACTGCTACCAGTTAAACAGGTTTCTCACCATGCATTGTAACAGCTTTCCTCCTCAAACTGTTTAAAGTACATTTTATTACCAGTGTCTCAATTCTGTTATTTATGATAAAACTGCAAAGATGAAACCCCTCCTTTTCAAAGGCAGAGCTGAAGTACTACCCAAATTCATCAGCTGTAATGGATTAAGAACAGCTTAGCTGCAAAGAAACAATTACAACAGAATGAAAGAGAAAAGTGCTAAACCAGATCAAAGAAGTCAGTGAAAAAAAGCCTGGAAAGACCTATTTAGCTAGGAATCTGAACAGCTTCTCAGACAAATAACAAGAAATGCCACTGCAATCAGAAAGCAACATAACTTCAGCCTAATGGGAGAGGGGATATTCTAGGCACAAACATGTTCTCAAAGAGCTTTCAAACCCCTTGGGTCTATATCCACATTTAGGAAGCAATGCTTAATGCCAGTTGGCCAGGCTAGCCACCTCCTGTTCTGACCCCAAATCTCTCCAACTACTGACTTGTATTTGCAATGAAAAGGTTTTAATTTCTCAGATTAATTTATTCCAAGGTGTGCCCCACAAAAGAGAACTTTTTTCCTTCACAACTTCAGTCCTACTGACTCAGCTTCATTGCTTCAATGAGCACATCTTGGGAAGGCTTTTCAATTTTTCTACTCAGGAGAGATGCATCTCTGATCCCACAGTTGTCATCAGTACTCAGCGTGCTGGATAAAACCTGACAAGTTCCTTCTTAACACTGAGGAAGAGAAAGAAATAGCAGCAACACTCAGTTTTGAAATGAGAAATGTTTAATTAATAGGTTTCGGCATAATTGAAAGGTGGTTCCTCTCTAATCCCTTTGCTAAAGCCTGGGAATAGGAAAGCCTGGGAGAAGATCACTCTTTCTGTCTGGCTTTACAAGCAGTTTACCTGTACAAACCAGCAACTGAGACATCACAAACATCCCACTGGCCAAATCCCAGGACACAGATGACTGGTCCCATAGGGTGTTTGCACCAGGTTGAATTGCTTTATAAAAGGCTTTTACTAGCACATATTTTGAACTTGAAATCTCAGCAGTGGCTTCCTGAATAACATGGCTGGCCCAAACTCATACCAATAAAACTTTTATATCAGACCAAACTGCCACCTAGTATTTTAGTATCACATATTACATAGGGAAGCTGTTTTTAAAGAGCTTTAAATGCTATACATTTGCTCTACTTCCTCAGGTCCCCAGTGATTCCTTAACTGCCAAGAGCAAATGGTAGCCAGCTGTACAGTTAGAGACAAAAATACAAACAATTCTCAGGTCGCTTTCTGGGAGCTTGCTCTGAAGCACAAAGACAAGAAGTCTCCTGGAGCCTCTTTTCCACTGATGTGCCCTGTCTAGCCTGAAAAAGCACTGGTCCATTTCTTGACCTCTACTAGCTCAAGAAAGCTTTCTGTGGCAAATTTAAGGCCAGCCCCTGATTTCAGGTATGTACTTTTAAGTTAGCAGAGCTGTATCCCACAGCATATGGAAGAGCAGGCAGTCCTGGCTGTCAGCCCTCTTCAGCTTCTGAACCCTTGTGTGCCAAAAATGAACTAGCTGGTCACATCCACAGAGTGCAATGAATGAGTTGCTCAGAAGATAATGCTTTACTCCACAGCAACACTGTTCACTGAGTAAGAAGGCTGAAAGCTCTGTATTTCTGCAACGTGAGTGTGCTCAGGATGATCTGCAACGTTAGCTGCAAGTATCTCTGGAAACTTACACTGGCTGCACATTCTCAAAGTTAAGTAAAAACAGAACCATGGGAGAGAACCCCTAATTACCACATAGCGAGGGTCCTGATTAAAACCATCAGGGCAGGAATCCTGGGTTTCATTAAATAAATACACCAACTTCAGCTTTATTGTTATTTTAGCTGATGAAGGAAAAATAAAGTCTACCTCTGCATGCATGAAATTACCTAAATTCAAAGACTCACTGGCAACAGACTCTGAGTAGTACAGGATTTTTCTTTACCCTAATGTTCCTAAGTAGCTCACTACTGTTACTTGGGTTAACATGAAATACTGAGGCACAGTTAACCTCTGGCATTTTCACATCTATGTTGAGCCATTTCTTTGCATTTCACGTGGCAGGGTGTAGCTAATAAATGGAACATTACAATACTACTTCAGTAATTTTTTGAATGAAAAGCAAAGAACTAGAGAGCATTTTGATAAAATGGACACCACCACCTCACAGATTCTCTAGCTTATAAGGTTGGGCTTTTCTTCTGCTTCCTGGTTACTGCAAGCTCAAAGTACTGAAAGCTGACTGGCAAGACCTTGAGCAAACAACCTTAAAGAGGTCATTTCTGGGTATCAGTTTCACAGAGGGTTTACTTCAGTTAAAGGAAGACAACAAATTTGTACGTAAGGAGCAACTTTCCTCTCGCTACTAGCAAACTCAGTTTAGTTACACTACAGAAGACACTAGAACACCATTTTCACAGAATCATGAAATAGCAGGGGTTGGAAGGGACCTTTGGAAATCAGTGAGTCCAACCCCCCTGCCAAAGTAGGACCACCTAGGGCAGGTCACACAGGATCACATCCAGGCAAGTCTTGAAAGTCTCAAGAGAAGACGACTCTGCAACCTCTCTGGGCAGCATGTTTCAGTGCTCCAGCACCTTCACAGTGCAGAATTTTTACCTCATGTTGAGGGCGAACTTCCTGGGTCTCAGTTTGTGCCCATTGCTCCATGTCCTATCACAGGACACCACTGAAAAAAGACTGGCCTCTTCTTTTTGACACTCTCCCTTCAGACATTTATAAACAGTAATAAATTTCTGAGGTATACCAATACTTGCAGTCTATGCCTCACTGGTAACTAAAATGGATGAGTAAGGATTCCATCTGCTGACATTTTCAGAGTTTGTAAGCATGTCAAAAATATGTCTCTGCTCTCTTTTTCCATCCAGCCTCTGAAAGGACCCTGCATCCAAAGCTGATACTGCTGGCTAATGGGATCCAGTCTCTTTCAGGAACATTTCAGCATCATCTCAACATTAAAATGACAAGCCTGATCAGTTATCTTAGCAATTACTTTAAGAGCTCAGGTTTTGTTAAGAGCTTTGTTCAACAGCAGAACAAAGTTAATACAGAGTAACGTTCAGTGTCCTGGTCTCTACCTTCTCTTCACAAAGGTTTGTAACCTAGAAGCAAAATAAATGAAAGATGGAAGAAAAAAAGGAAGAAATGCCATGTGGGTGCAGTGAAACTGGCACAGTCACCAGCAGAGTTATTTTAACTGGTCCATGATTCTCTTCATCTGCTCACCTATATATTATTAGTCCACTAATTTTTCTGTGTGGTGTTCTGTTTTTTAAGGGTCATATGTGGCTCAGACATAATCCTGTGTCTGTTTTCCTGGGCAGCTGGTGGAAGAAGGGACAGTTAGTGTTTAGAGTCACATTTTCCAAAGAAATATCCAACGAGTTTTTCGTTTGTGAAGCTCCACATTGTAACAAAGTAGGTAAACTTTAATAGTTTGCTTCTCAAGTTCTCCACTTGCACAGATCACTGTGACTCACTCTTCCAAAGACATACAGGGATCACCTCTGTGACTACAACTCTCAGAAAAGCAGTCAGTAAGAAAGAATGACAGCCAATCTAAGCCTGCTTAACTTGAGCAGGTTCTGCAAAGCCACTGCTTACCAGCTAAGGGTAGGAGACTGGCTGAGATGATGCCCAGGAGCTCCTCCTAACCAGCATTTCAGTGATTTTAACACAACCAAGTAGTTACACTGTGTAGTCCAGATTTCCAGCTCCTAAAGTATTAAATTTATGTTTCCCCTCCCACTTTTTCTTAACTTGTAACCTCGCAGTCCTTTCACAATGAATCAAAAGTACTTAAAAAACCCAAAACACTAAGCCTGGAGAAGACAGGAATCTTTTCACTGAAAGGGCTGTCAGGCCCTGGAATGGGCTTCCCAGGCAGGTGGCTGAGTCAGACTCCCTGCATGTGTTTAAAGGCCACGTAGATGTGGTGCTTGGGGGTTTGGCTTAGTGATGGACTTAGTAGAGTAGAGTTAATGACTGGACTTGATGATGAAAGGGGCCTACAAGAAAGCTGGTGAGGGACTTTTTAGGGTGCTGGGTAGTGACAGGACTAGGGGGAATGGATACAAACTAGAGGAGGGTAGATTACAGTAGATGTCAGAAAGTTCTTCATCATAAGGGTGGTGAGACACTGGAACAGGCTTCCTGGGAGGTGGTGGAAGCCCCATCCCTGGATGTTTCTGAGGCCAGGCTGGATGGGCAACCTGATTTAGTTGCAAGTGTCCCTGCCCATAGCAGGGAGGGTTAGAACCAGACGATGCTTGAGATCCCTCCCAACCCTCACCATTCTGTGACTCTGTCTTTTCCAACCTAAATTATTCTATGATTCTACAGGGTGGGGATCAAAAAAAAAGATGGAGTCAAACTCCATCTTTCAGTGATGCTCAGCAACAGGACAAGGGGCAATAAGCACAAAGTGGAACCCAGAAGATTCCATCTGAACATAAGGAAAAATTTTGCTGTGAGGGTGCTGGAGCCCTGGAGCAGGCTGGACAGAGAGGTTGTGGAGTCTCCTTTGGAGAGATTCCAAACCCACATGGACATTGTGATCCTGAGCAACCTATTGTGGGCGACCCTGCTTCAGCAGGGGGGTTGGACTGGATGATCTCCAGAGCTCCCTTCCAACTTGTACCATGCTGTGATTCTGTGAAGCTGTGAAGTGCTGGCCCATGCAACTTCCCTGCTGTCAATGGGGACACTGACTACAACAGAGCATGTAGTCGTGATATGAATCACTAAGAGCCTTCCTCAAGCACTGCTTTTGTCTCAGCTTGCTGTAAACCCAGAAAATGATGGAGGGGAAAGGGAAGGTGGGAGCACATAATTCGCTGCCCATAAAAATAAATCCAATATTCACTAGAGGCCTGAACATTTTGAGCAGAACCAAATACTTAAGCAATGTTTAATGCCTTCAGCACCGCTGCCTGCTCTGTCTGAGCGTTATCAAAATGCAGCTGATTACTCAGCATTAGGAAGTTGGGGCCAAAGAATAATGTCTCCCAAAGCAGCTAATTGGAAAAACAAAATAATCTGTGAACAGCTGTGTGATTGCTGCACAAGGGCTGTGGGAAAGCAGTGCAGGGAGGTCAGATTCTGATCATTACATCATTGTATCTCTAGACAACCTCTACTGCAGACAGAAGCCATTAGAGATGTAAAATAAGCTCAGAGCCCAGCCCAGAGTTTGTAGGACAGACGACAGAATAGAGCTCATTAGCATAGCTACATGACTGCCATTATTCAAACAAAATTACTACCACGTTGCTCTCGACCTCAGTTACTCACTGCACCAAGCCATGCGTACGTTGAGAAGACAATTCAGACCCCAAAAGACCTCGTTCTGGTTCACCTCATGAGCTTCTACTGTTAGATTCAATTAAAGCTGCCAGTTACATGAACTAATATATTAAAGGATGCTACAAAACCTGACTGCACCCTCCCATTAGTGGGAGGTGTCCCTGCCTATGACAGGGGGTTGGAACTAGATGATCTTTGAGGTCCCTTTCAACCTTACCATTCTATGATTAGAGTGAAAACACTGCTCAAGTGTCTTCCTTAAAAGCTGAATGAAAGCTTGACCCTGTGGTTATGATCACATTACATTGCAGGAATTTTATTTTGCTCCTGTGCAATCACAGGGCAGGTTTCTGACCAAATCATTCAATCTTTCTGAGAAGTCACCTACTGATCCCTCCCCTCCATCTCAAAACTAACCTAAGCTTTAACTGATCCATTAACTTACAGGCATCAAAAATTTCTGCAAACAAACAAACATGATACTAATTTAGTAAGCTCATCTGCTCTCATCTAACTCTGCTCTCGTCAGACCCCACCTGGAGTCCTGTGTGCAGTTCTGGAGCCTCCAGCACAGGAAGGACATGGAAGTGTTGGAGTGGGTCCAGAGGAGGGCCACGAAGATGATCAGAGGGCTGAAGCAGCTCTCCTATGAGGACAGGCTGAGAGAGTTGGGGCTCTGCAGCCTGGAGAAGAGAAGGCTTTGAGGAGACCTTATAGTAGCCTTCCAGTATCTGAAGGGGGCTACAGGAAGGCTGGAGAGGGACTATTTACAAGGTCTTGTAATGACAGGACAAGGGGCAATGGGTTTAAACTGGCAGAGGGAAGATTTAGACTGGATGTCAGGAGGAAGTTCTTTACAGTGAGGGTGGTGAGACACTGGCACAGGTTGCCCAGGGAGGTTGTGGCTGCTCCCTCCCTGGAGGTGTTCAAGGCCAGGTTGGACGAGGCCTTGAGTGACCTGTGCTAGTGGGAGGTGTCCCTGCCTATGGCAGGGGGTTGGAACTAGATGATCCTTGAGGTCCCTTCCAACCTTACCATTCTATGATTCTATGATCTATCCTGTGACAGCAGGCTGAGAGTTGGGGTTGTTCACCATGGAGAAGAGAAAGCTCCAGAGATCATTAGAGCAGCATTTCAGTACTTGAAGGAGGCTACAGGAGAGCTGGAGAGGAACTTTTTACAAGGGTTTATAATGACAGTATGGGGGATAGTGGCTTCAAACTGCAAGAAGTTCAATTTAGATTAGACTTTGGGAAGAAATTCTTCCCCATGAGGCACTGGAACATGTTGCTCAGAAACGTTGTGAAGTCTTCAAGCCTGGAAGTGTTCGAAGCCATGATGGATGGGGCCTTGAGCAATGTGGACTAGTAGGAGGAACTAGATGATCTTTAACATCCCTTCCAACCCAAACCATTCTGTGATTCCATGATTTTATATCATTAGGGCTACACAGGGGATATATAAGACACTTTGGCAAGGAATGTTAGAGCCTAATACAGAATAAATTCACTTGTAAAATGAGCACTGGGATTTTTGAGAGGAGAGATGGAGAAATTGGTTCATTTCTCTTTTTCCTCCCCTGAAAGGCTTGCAGGAAAGCAAAGGCTTCTGCTCTGGCAAGGACTGAACAAAGAGAAGCAGCCACTATCCCAGGACAACAACATATGTGTGGCAGCTATGGAGCAAGATGAGAGCTCACATCAGTTCTTCAGTTGTGCAGGTATTTATACAGCTACCTTCTATTCCTAAAAATGAGTAAAAGGAGATCCAATGCTTCATAAGGAAGCCATCTTTTCCCCTCCCTATTATAATTTAGTTTGATGCTCTTAACCTGTAGATTTGAGGACATATTTCTAAGCATCCCTGACATTCTGAAATGAATAGATGCAACGTGGCTTTTCTTAAACAGTAAATTAAGGTCAAGCCAAGTGATTAATGGGTTCTTTAATGTGGTACACTGATTTTGTTCCAAAATAAGCAGCTGCTTTATATGAACTGCTTCATTTCTCCTCAACGGCAAATCACAAGTAGAAGAAATCATTCCCACACAAGTCTTTTAAAGTTCATGAGGAGCACAAAATAACCTGCTGCCCCTGAACAATACAAGTGTCCTCAGATGACCCACTCCTATACAATGGACACGATACGTTTTTACAAATAGTCACTTAACGAATGGCAAGTTAGGAAAGCAAACTGAGTCTTAATTCAGATCTATCTTCAGACCCAAAAGTCAATTAGAATTTGTCTATCAATCCCTATGAAAGACAAATAAAATACAACTTTCCTGCTGTCTTCTAAAGATCACTATAGGTCAGAGAGTCAGATGAAGCCAGCCCATGCACACTTCATGAATATTTTTTAGCAGCTGGCTCAAAGGACTTGGCAGCAGATCTCATACCTCTATGCAAAACACAGATTGAAAATACAAGTGACAGTAGCTTTTCATGACTGTGGAGTAGCAGGAGAACAGCAGATTGTTCAAATCAGCCTTACTCAATCACACCAGCACTTCTTTGTTATGTATTCTCATCAGAGAAATACTTGGCAGCACTCAGATACAAATCATCAGCAGCTTTTTGGATCCCTTCTTTTAACGTAGAATCGGCCCAAACTTTTTGGAATGAGGATGTTTTTGCTTTTCAGAAACATCATGTGCTGCTCAGGCAGATGGCTTGGCTGGGACAGTTTGCAGTTTGAAAGTAGCCTCCAGTCAGATGTACAAATGAAAAATAGAAATCAGCAAGTGTTTCTGAGATTATATTACACACACACACAAAAAAAAAACAAAACCAGTTGTTAGAAGATACAGGGTCATGAAGTAGCCTGCCTTGTTCATCCCAGCCCCAGGGTTAAATGCTGCCTCAGTTATTTGATTTCTAAGTGGGATTAATTGGTAGCTTCAGTCTCATTCTTGGCAGTGATGTCACCACTGCAGCCAGCAATACTTGGCACTGCAACAGGCAGACCTCACCTTGCTCCTGTTCACAGTTCCACTCTTCCACACAGCCTAAAAGGGACTAGGCACACAACCAAAGGCAAGCAGGAAGCAGTTCTTACTGCTACAGTTGGGAAATGCCCAGGGAACAAACCACCCCTTCAGTCAGAATTAAAACAACACAGATGGGTCTGTGAGGAAAAAGTTTGAGTGGGGTCTTTGCCAGAAGAAGACTGCTGAACTCCTGTTCTGTCAGTCTAGAACATGGTACTAGCACGACATTCAGTGTTGGTTTGTTGTTCTTTTTTAGCTAAGAAGTAATTCCTGCCTAAGGAGAAACCAATGGGGAAATCATTGTCTCACACCATTTGTCTGGGGAGCATAATTTGAGCAGTTGTACAGTTACACACTAGAAGCTTTCTAAACAGGGCAGTTCACTGCCTGAAGATTACTGTGCTTGCTTTCTCACTCACAGGCAAGAAAACTGCCCTCCAAACCAAAATACCCCAGTATTCCCTGTTTCAACCTGTAGTTCAAAGAAAACACATTGATAACTCTGACCCTGTGCTCTACCCAGCACTGGAATGCCATCCAGCGCTGCTAACCAAACACCTTCTGGGTCCCTGGCTCTTGACAAGAGGCAACATGCACAAACTTGAACATAGGAAGTTCCATCTAAACACAAGGAGGAACTTTCTTACTCTGAGAGTGTTGGAGCCCTGAAGCAGGCTGCCCAGAGAGACTGTGGAGTTTTCTTCTCTGGAGAGATTCTAAGCCCACCTGGCCGCTGCAGGCTGCTGTGGGTGGCCCTGCTTTAGCAGGCAGTTGGACTGGATGATCTGCAGAGGTCACTTCCACCCCTCACCCTTCTGTGATTCTGTGACAGACCACAGACAGAGCCTGTTACAGCTGTATTCTGCACTGTACACACTGATTAGTGCACAGAAGCCAAGCCTTCTTCCTTGAAAACAAAACCAAATCCCAAAGCTGTGGTGAGTCTGGGGGAAGAAGTGAGGCAGGAGCTGTGCTGCTCCACATGCTGAGACCAAACTCCACGTGGTCACTTCATGTGCGTCCGGAGCCTGATTCAACACTGCTCTACTCTGCTTTCTGAGCAGTGTGGCCAGTTGAGTGAGGACTGAATCAGGCCCCTCATATATAAATGGATCATCTAAAGTTATGCATGCTACTTTATGTGGAAAATATTCAAACCTTTTTTTTTTTTTTAAAAAAAAAAAAAGCATATAAAATATAAAAAGACGCTTAAAGTACGTGCATGGGCAGCACAGAGGCCAGTTCTGCTCTGCAGTGCCTGTGCAGGAGAACAGATAGCCTGTTCTCTGCCTCCCTTTTAACTGCAAACCTTCCACTAGCTGTGTGTGTTTTGGACCCCTTCCCATCCTACCATGACTTCCTGTCTGAGTCTGCAGCCCATGGCAACAGCAGAAAATTGGAGTGCCGGCTTTGCAGATGGTGGTAGGCCAAATGCCCTCTGCCAATTGACTATCTTCTGCCACAACGTGTGTTGTCTGAGTCCTGGCTATATAGCAAGAGTTACCTTCCTGCTAATGCATTATATTATGTTAATTTTAATTTACAAGTTGTGCTTGCCTTGGAGAAGCTCTGGTCTTCTGCAGTCCACACAAAAATCGTGCAGCCTTATGTACACATCATTATACTTAAAAGGAAAGTTATAGTCTGAGCTGCTCTCAAGGTAGAAGAAAATTCACCCACTTTTATCACTCAATTGCAGCAGGTTTAAAGCCAAAGCAAAACAGTCCCCTACCCAAATACACTGGTACTGAGGTGCAGCACATGCATCATCCCACAAAATAACTTATGACAAAGCTGCACTTCCATGTCTACAACAAAAATACAAGACCCAAGATTATACACACAGAGAATAGGTTCCAGAAACAATCCCAGGCAATTTCCATTGGGAAATGCAGTGTTAGACACGAATCTTTTCTGAGTGGCTTTAATAATAGACTGCATCTGGCATTGCCCCAAGAGGGCTGGGGGAAGAAGGAAGGCAGTGGGAAGAAGGACACACAGTTTTTAAAGGAATTATATTAACAAGAACATGTCAGTCACCCACATTGCACTCGCTGGTGTGGCTACAAAATTCAGTATAAAAATGGTTTAAACCCCTCCTGCCCCAGCACATGCTACAGGACATCCAAGTTTTCCATGGAATAAATGGTCACCATGGAAGCTTCTCCCACCTCGAGGTGTAAAGCCTTTAAGTTTATTGCAAAGTACTAAACCAGAACTACCTCAGACCAACACGTGGCCTCAATCCAAGTGACTCCAGTGCAAAAGCCCAGGCAAATGCTTCAGAAAAAAATCCAGTCTTTTCTGATAAGCAAAATAATTCCTATGCTACTGTTAGAAATCACAGATTAAAATATCTAAGCCACTGCTTTATTCCATGATGAAACTCTCTGGTGTCTCAGAACTGGTAAACAAGCCCGTTAGATACCCCCACCCACCAAGCCTGTTTCACAACTCTCATCCATTTTCCTGAATTTCTGTCTTTTGCTTCTATCTTCTACCATTGTTCAGAACTAAGAGTCACAAACTCACCCTGAAACCTTTCCAGGTCAGACTGCTTGGAGCACTGAGCAGCTTGATCTAGCTGAAGGTGTCCCTGCTCACTGCAAGGGCTTAGACTAGATCACCTTAAAGGTCACTTCCAACTCGAATCAGTTTGTGATTCTCTGGCTCTATTCTGGATGCTGACCAAAACCCCATTAAAGGGAACAGAAATGATTCATTTGGCTCCAGCAAGATCAGCCTTTAAAAGGTAAGCAGCACTTCTGGCTGGGATTTTGAGCATGCTTTCAGGGGCACTTCATTGACAACTGCTCTGACAAATTTCCTACATGATGATCTTACTGTCATCATCCTCTCCTAAGTTCAAACAAAACCACTGCTCAGTCAAGCCAAAATTTCTACAAATATTGTCACAACATAAGAGAACTTTTTGTATCACTTCTTAGGAAAATAAAGCAATACACAAAATAAAAACCAAAACACCCATGAGCCCATAGACAAGCTTTAGAAGTTTGTATATATTGACTATAGAATGAAATAATTTATTACAAACAAGTAATAAAAATTATATGTCTCAGTTGCTCACCATGAGAGTTTTCCATCTTCTCACCCCCCACTCAAACTATCACTTCAGTAAGAATATCCAAAGGCACTTTATAAATTTGATACAACTTAAAAGTACTGAAAACCATACTAAGACCACAATAAAACAATAAAACTGTATCTGTTCAAGTCTGAAGTGATTTTTTTATGATCTCTAGACTAAACAAAACTGCTATTGCAAGCTGAGCGCAAGGGCAGGGGGCGAGATAACACTCAAGGCAAAGAGCAGGAATTCGGTGTGCCACGACCCAGAAATCACATCCACCCCCAGAGAGGAAGCATATCTCATTATATATTATCTCTTATGTTATTACATTTTGGTCAGACCTGTGGTATTATCTAAGGAAATTCCACAAAAAATGAAAAGAAGGGAAAAAAAAAACAAAAAACAACACCCAAGAGAAAAAGGAGGCCTCTCAACCTTTTGTGATGCAGAAAGCGATAAGCCCTTCACACCACACACCAGTCCATGAGTGGCCTTGACTCACATTACTGAGCCTTCCCAAACGCAGCACACAAACACACCCCGAACAGACACTTCTGATGTCATCACCCCAGAGCAATGGCTCCTCACAGCACCATGACACCACTCCTCACCTGGCTGGGAAGAGGTACGGAGCGGTCTGAAGAGCATTCTCCGTCTCATCATTGCCATCATGACTCAGGACCCCCTTACCTTCAAGGACTTGGGCTGGAGGTCATGCTGATATCTTAGCATGAGTCTGCAGCAGCCTACCCCACGATAAGTTACTGATTGAGTTCCTGTTCTCACACAACACAATCTGGTTCAGATGCAAGACTTGGTGGGAAGAAACCAGCCTAGTACCACGGGTCAGTACCTGCCCGCTCTGACGGAGAGTGCCACTGTTTAAGACCATTGTCTAGGAACCAAAGACTGATTTTTTGGTGTTGCTAAGGAAACCCTGGACTCAAGTGAATGTTGCTCATTATAATACCCAAACACACCTCCTGGCCTCAGGCTGCCTGCCTTCTTAGGCCCAGACCACAGCTCAGGCACTCCTCCTTGAGCATGCCTGGAACCCATATATGGTGGGGGGCATGAGGGGCAGGGAGAGGGGAGTCCAGTCAGCAGCAGGGGTGAAGTCCCATCTACAAGGATGTCTCCCTACCAACAGGTGACACTCCAAGAGCTCAAGGGCTCAGGAGCCCCAAGAACACTGAGAGCTTCAAGAGCTTCTACTTGAGCTCTCAACTTCATCTCTGCACTCCACTGCAACATAAGAGGTCACTTCCAGCAAGAAGAAAGAAGGTACAACAACAACAAGAACAGGAGGAGCAGCAGGACTGGACCTTGGGACCAGAGAGACGTCTTTGGGACCCTCGCATTGTTGGTAGCTATAGGACCTCTTCCCCTTTCCTCTCCTCGCTTTACTTCTCCCCTTTCTCTTCTCACTCGTCTCTATTTTTTAATGCCAAACAATAAAGTTTCCCTGTTGGTTGAAGTAAAACCCCTTGGCATGAGTTGCCTGTGGTTGGCACTTGGAGATGACACTGATAAACCACCACGAGCCCAGCGTTTGGACTGTGACACACACTATTTCAGGTCCGAAGGAGCTATAGGATCACCAGTGGGTCATCCAAGTGGAATCACAGTTACAGATGAGCAGACTGTATAAAAGCAACTAGAAAACCAGGGGTTTGCTTTTGTCTCCTAGGTCTGACACGAGTGTGCATTGCATGGAGAACTGGGCAGTTATTTAACTGAAACTGACTTCTGCTAAATTCTATTAAAACATCAAAAACCCCAAAGCAGTCTGAAGAAAGAATATGAGGCAAAGCTGGCCTGTTTCCTCTTCAGCTGTATGCCAGTACTCAGCTGTTGCCCTTCATCTGAAATAGTGATGTGCTTTGCTCACAAGCAGTAAAAGATTAGAAGAAAATCTATTTGTTGTCATCTTGGAAACAATCAAGAAAAAACACAGAGCTATATAGGAGCAAAAAAATAATACAATTATGCCTCTGGATGTTTTAATGTCTAAGTCCCAGCATAAACACAGAGTCATGTCATCTTCTTTATTCTCCAGGTCTTAGATGGCAAATTGTGCTAGAAATGAGAGTAACAGAAGTACCCAGCATGGACTGTAATGTTATAAACATTAAAGAATGTGACAAGCAGATTATGTTTTCCATAGTGTTCCTCTCCTCTCATCCCTGAAATATCACAAACATCATTTACTTTGATCTTGTGCAGCCCCACAGCAAATGTATCATTTGTTAGAAATCTACATGCACAAACTGGAAAGCTGGTCTGAAATGTTTCTTTGGATTCAGTTCTCAGCCTCTACTGCACGGTTATACCACAAATATCCTTCATTATCTCAAGCATTTGGTGCTACTACACAAACCCTACAATAATTACCTAAGCATATTTTCCAGTTTTCCTCTTTTTCTTTTTTTTTTTTTTTGCCTATGTCAAGACTTTTTCAATTTTTGGACAAGGAGAATCAAATACAGTCTCCTGACAGACTGCTGTGGCAAAAAAAAACACCCAACCACGGTCACTGGAAACATGGAAACATCTCTAATATTTTATTTTTTTTTTTAATAAAATAAAAAAAATATTCAGGGCTTAAACTTCAATTTCACTTTCATAAAGCTGCCATATAGCTGACTTGCTACTTGTGCCCCCCCAAAAAGAGACTAGTGGAGATGTATATTCCCAGTGTAAGTCAGTGCAGAGAGAAACCTTCACACAAAATACATGAATGATGCACACTGACCCAAAATGCTTTGCCTTCTATGGGCTGTATCACTGCACAGCCTTGAAAGCACTCTGCACAGATGACTTCATGCAACCCTGCAGCATCCTCTGGAAGCTGCTCTTTTGATTAGTTTTGCTCAGGTTAAGCAGCCTGCTGAACACCAAAGAAGTTTTCAGGAAGGAATGGTCCAGTTACAATAATTACACCACCAGAACAAGCCAAACAAGTGCTTACAACTAACCTTTGAGTTGCCTGGATAAAACCCACACCAGGAACATTACACAGCTTTTGCTAGGTCAACAGGAAACAGGTAAATACATTCACAGCAATCTCTGTGAGCTGATTTAATGATTCTCACAGGTCACTGTCCAGAGTCTCAGCTCTGCTCAATGTCTGTTTCAAAGAAATGTTAAGATCATAGTAAAGACCAATCCAAACCAATGTCTCCCAGAAGACCACCACAAAACATACCATCTAGACTATAGTTAAGGAAATCAAATCACTAAGTAACAGGTATTGAGCAGATGAGGAGGAAGCTTAAAATTCTAAGGGACTTTCATCTACAAATAACACATAAGCAAACAGGCTTTAATAGAAGAGGACTTTATAGCTCAGACTTCCATGTAACTTGGATCGAAAGGACTGATCTTTACTTTCCACCCCTGAAGACATTACCAGTTACAACAGACCCCTCCCTCTTATTTTCTCACTATCAATTCTCTCCCACATATCCCATGCTCACAAAAGCTGTAGCCACCACCCTGGCAGGGTGCAGGCAGACACATTAATTATGGGTTGACAAACAACCCTCAGCTGTGCCCTGCCCATGGCTGGTCTGTCCCAGTGCTGGTCTCGCCTTGCTCCAGTTGCCAAGCATACCAAATCACACCCACCGTAGCCAGAAGTTTCCTACAGACCAGAATGAGGTCATAACCAAGCTGGAACTGTGAGCTCAGTCAGAAACAAGTCTGGATGTGTTTGGCAAAGGAACAAACCTTTCCGCATTTGTGCATCCTTTCCTCTTTCTATTATTGCCTTCTTGTGACAAGGCCTACGCTGCTAACAAGAAGACTCCATTTACAAGGCTCTCCTCACTCATAAATGCACTATCTGGAATCCTTCAATTGAATTAGATGCTCTCAACAAGGTCCAGGAGCTTTTTCAGGTTTAAATGCAGACCTTGTTCTGCAAGAGAAGGAATCAGAGCTTTGTCTAAGTATTTTTGTCCCAGTTTGTAAATTAAGAAAGCATTGTCCTGGTGTTACCATAGCCTCAAGGCTTGCTTAGATCTAACCAAATGTCACTAGGCACTTACATTCAAAATAACATGTAAACTAACCCCATTAAAACAAGAGGAAATTACTGATTTTATTCTTTTGTTCAATAGACTGAATTCTCATAGTTCAATGGGAGCAAATGGACATTTCTTCCGTAGAGTGCTGCTGGAGCAGGACTCCACCTCTGCAGCTGTTTGGATGTTTAATGGTGTGTCTGTAGATGTTGGCATGCACCTCCCTGGGCACCCTGTTCAAATGCCTGAGAACGCTTTCTGGGAATAAAGCTTTCCTAATATTCAACCTGAACCTCCCCTGGCACAATATGAGGCCATTCCTCTTCTCCTGTTTATTGTTGCATGTGAGAAGAGACCAACCCATGATGTATGATTGTATTGTACACCTCCATGTAATTACAAGTAGAAAATAGAACAGGAATTCCAACTCACACAGCATTTTGGGGGTTTGTTTTACCTTCCAGTAGCCATGTTGTTCAGTACCTGCTTGTCACTTTTGCTGCTTTTGTGTCCTTTTCTTTCCAGCTTGCACTACTTTATTTTTCCAATATTCCACCTAGATTCTGTCTAACATGACTCTGCCTTGGAGGCATGAACACACCCAGAGAGCTCCACAGACAACTCCTCATGGCCACCAGTTGAGGTGACATTCCTCCTTCCAAGGCAGAGAGCCTGAGTCCCAGGCACGAAGTCAGAAGTCACACTGACAGCAGAAAACATCTCATAGAAGCAGCAAATAGTTAAGGAACAGCTTCATGGAAAGGGTGGCTAAATAAGCAAACCACTGAGTATTATTTCTTTTAATATAGTATCAAAATTCTCCTTAGGCATTCACCCTTCACACACAGCACCATGTGCTGATTATAACACATTTGCTACAATACAGAGTATAAGCTTTCAGCCTCCTTAGGAGCAGTGGCTGGACTATGGTCTTTGATGGGAGATCAGGCACTGAAGGCATACAGCCTAACCTGCAGTCTCTGCAGACTTGATGAGATTTATGTATTCACTTACTGTTTCTCAGGCTGCAAAGAAGCACTGTCCTGACCTAATAATGAAAACAGTATTCAATAGATCATGATGCCAGAAAGGTCCATTACAATAATTCAGTGCAATCTTCTACACAGTACACTGCCATGGGTTCCATCCAGAGATTGCTACGCTCGACTGAAGTTAGAACTTAACCTCCAAGCGCTTTTTATCTCCAACATCCAACTCAGGGCTATAAAGCAAAGCATTTTGCTTATATGCCAACTTCACAATTTAGAAGAACTCCATTAAAACGCTCTTACTATAAGAGAAATGAAAATGACAGTAAAGCCACTTTTCCTCTTCCTTATACTGCAATAAATCCAGTTATTTTACCACTAGGTCTACTTCAGACTTAAATGAAAGTAAAAGAGACAATCATTTGAAAGCACTGTAGAGAGTGATGCGAGTACTACTCATTTACAACCCCTAGAGAAAGAAGAATAAAGAAGTTATTTCAAGCTGCTTTTGCATTCTTATAACACCATTTCTGGTCTTACAGCTGCAAGAAAAGCCATTTAGAAGATGCACTGACTTGTGTCAGGTAAAATACTAATGACAGACTGTCACAGGAAATTGCAGGATACCTTCATGTGTGGTTTGATTCAATTTCCGGACTTAAAAAATGCATTCAATTACTGACAGCATTGATCTGAAAGACAGGAACAACAAAAGGCACACCAGAAGCCAATCCTTCCACAGCCGGTGGTTGCTTGGTATTACCCTACATAAGTGTTATCATAACTGACCATTTGGTGGTTTGAATATTTATAAGCATTTTCCTGCACAGCCACTCCGGCTCCCATTGAACACCAGCTTCCATTCATTTGTGGCAATTTTTCCAAGGACATTTCTCTCAAGGAAAAAGAAAAAGCTGTGAGGGACTGACTCTTCTCCTCCATTTTACACACAGAACCTGCACGGCAGGAGCACCAAGTAGAAAATGTCTAAAGCACACATTTTACTTTACAAAAGCACAGTATTTTACTCCAGTTTCCCTAAATAAGGAACATGAGAGAGAACAGCCTCCTCTTTTAGGACCTAGCGACTAATACTCCTATGGTACACAAAGAACTAGGGCAAGTGTTTTGGCAGAGGACAAAACATCCTCATACCTTTATAGTCTTCCATCTAAAAGCATTTAGTTAAAAATATAGATGCGTATGTCTGACTTTTAAAGTCACAGTTCTGTCTTGTACCAGTGCCAAGAGCACATCCCAAAGGGCTATTCACATTTATTTCACACAACTTCAATAACACTGGCAGCACAGAGAGGGCAGCTAGAGTGCACAAGGGAGGTTTTGTGGGCACTCTAAGAGCAGCCATCCTCTTACACTTTAATTTGAACCACGCTGATCCAGTGGTGACAGTGGTGACTGCACCCATATACTACTGATCTGAGTTGTGACATTATTGCTTTGGTGTGGGAGAACTGCAAGCAAGCAATGCGCCTAAGGAGCAGAAGCTGAGTCAGCCCTTCTCTGACAGTTTCATTACTGACATTCACCTAAGGTACATTTTTTCCCTCAAAGAAAACCTGCTCCTTTACTTGTCTCTTGTTAGAAGATGATCTTTTCCAGAGGACCAAACCACTTGGCATTATAAAGAGTTAAATCAGAAAGGTATTAAGCATGGAATATCTGCCCTTAGTAACCATAAGACCGGCAGAAGTCATGAAACTCCAAAGTACACAGAAGAGTTTTCTAAATTGAATGTTTCTTTACATTTTCCTTGGGAAAATATGGTACTGCTCAGTGTGACAATGCAAGATAAACAGTGCAGCCTCTTCACAGAGCTGTCATGACTTAAGCCTTTCAAATTGCTTCTCAGTCTCTGAGGAAGATGCCAACATTCCTTTATCTGCTTATTTCCTTCTGCTTTCTAAACAAATTACAGATGTAAGCATCTTAATGCTACATTATTCTCATTACTGAGGCACCATCCCACATACTCAACTTTGGCAAGCCAAGCGCAAGCTCTTATTTAGTGCACGAGTTAATTACAACACAGGTTTCTGATGAGCTTGAAAGAGGCCTAAGAAACATGTAGTTACAAGTTTTTGCTCAGAAACCGAATTTCACTATTGCAAATTAAGGGGAAAAAATAGCGTTGTTCTCCCTCTCCAAGCTGTATGTAGGAATAGGATCTTTAAGACAAAACTGACAGATACGACTATAATGTAAGTGTTGCTGAAAGCAGCTTGTAAAGCACATTTCATTCCATGGTTACAGAGAAGCATATTTACATGCCGCTGAAGAGGGAAAATGCCCGAAACAGTAGCTGGTATAAAGTCAGAAGATGTTTTTTTTTTTTAGGACAAGAGGGCTTGGTTTCCCATAGCCTCCACACCTGGCATGAAATGGTACCTCTTAAGAATAAAGCAGGATCGCTCTCGCTGGTGAAGCTGTCACACCTGCTTTATGCACTTTAGGCGCACACAAACCGTAACTAGATGCAATTCAGACGAAAAGAAAAAACAAACTAACCAACCAGCCCAAGTCCGTTGAACACGCCTATTTTCACTGTAAAGCCTGATAGTATGAAGAGAAGAAAATGTAGAACGCGGACCTTACCATTAGCATTTTTCCCACAGATGAGATGCTCGTAAGGTTGCAACACTCCCCAAAGTTCTGCATCATTGTTGATAACCATCTCCAGGATTTCTGCTGAGATCTCTCCTCCTCCACCATCCGGGCTCTGACTGGCCAAAACCCTAGCCTTGATCTCTTCTACAAGGTTTTCCATGCAAGCAGTTAAAGAGATGGCTGCGTACTCATGAATCCTAACCGAGATCCTGGTGTCCACCATCCATCTGAAAAACCTCCCCACTGAAAAGGTCAGGCCACATCGAGCTGATTTACCTTTCCTCAGTCCATCTCCTGCACTCATGCTGTACAGAGAGAGAGCTTTGACAGTCGCCAGGACACAGCTTTCTGACAAGGACCAGCTCTGTATGAGCTTGATCGCGCTTTGCACCTCGAACCTGGTGCACTTGGAATGCATGACGCTGAGCCGCTGCGCTTCCCTGGAGACCCTGATCAAGACGCGCCTCAGTAACTGCGAAAGCCGCCTGACAGCTTCCTGAGAAAAGCTTCTGGTATTGCCATCTCCCTTCCCTTTTCTGAGGATTTTTCCAATATCTTCATCAGTCCAAGGATATTCCTCTAAATCCGGCAGCTTAGGACACTTGGAGAAAATATCTGCAACCTCGGGGTCTTCCGGCAGAACAGTGTTCACGGTATCCCAGCTGTTATTCCTACTGTTCATGGAGCCCGAGTAGTACCACCAGTTGCCTCTGTGCTGAGAAGAGGTAAAGGCTTGGGAGTTGGACTTGGAAGAAGAGAGACTAAGGGACCTGCAGGAATCCCCTGCCCCATAACCAGAGTCCAAAGTTAAATCCTCCAGGGTCTTCAGAGTAGAGCTGTATATGCCAGCCATAGGAAAGACGGGCTAAACCAACCGCAAGGAGCACGGAAAGTGAGGCTGGTGCGGATACCTTACCGAGCCAGAGCCGCTTGGCCCACCAGCAGCTCGAGAGGATTTGCAGCACAGCGGGAAGGAGCCCTCCCCACACGCCGGCTCCGCCAACAACCAACTACCTCCATCCCGAAGGGAGGCTGCGCTCAGCCATCTTCTGCCTCGGGAGGGGGACGTCCGGCGACAGCCGGCGGTGGAGAGCCGAGTCCCGGGCCCGACCGGCTGCTAGCCGGGCGCGGGGTAGACCGCTGGAGCCGCTCGACGGGACACTTGGCGACGGCTCCGGCTCAACTTCTCCGCGCGGCTCTGCCGGGACGCCGCGCACCGCCGCATGCAAATGAGCTACGAGAGGAAAGCACCAATCAGCGACGCCGACAGAGGAGGTCTACGCCAATGAAATCCGACCTGGGCGGTTACTATGCAAATAGCGCGAGGGGGCGGGGTGAGGACTGGACGAGGTGGGGAGCGCCGCGGGCTTTGCGGAACCGAGCGGCGAGTGGCCTATGGCTGCCACCGGCTCCACTTGCCCGGCGTGACTGCCCGCGCTCAGAACTAAGCACCACCGGGCCAAATCAGGCGCTGTGGTGGCTGCTCGGGGTTAGGGTCGCGCACGCCGGGCCCCGTGGGGGTTACCACTTGAATGGGGGGATTGTGCGGGGGGCCGCAGAGCCAGTGTGGCGGCTCCTGAAAGGAGCCTTTGTGCGGCAGTTTACACAGCGCTGACCTTGAACCGTGAGCTCTGTAGGAAACTGAGCGGGCTGGTTTGTGTCTCTCCCCGGGCCGGCGCGCAAGGTACATGGGCCGAGGGTGCCCTCCCGAGGCGGTTCTGAAGGAGCGATAGCACCCGTCTGTGGGATCTGGAGGCAGGAGGAACCTCACTCCTCAGCATCAGGTTCTGGCAATTTAATTACTACCTGCAGTTTTCACGCCTCTCTACAAGTAACCACCACCCCCTCCCCCGAGGTCACAAGTCCACTACTATTCAGGGCCACCCTACCTTCATCAGACACACCGCGTTTCCACAGGTCATGGAGTAGTAGGCAGCAAGGGCCTGACAAAAACAGCAAATTTAAGAGTCAAGTATTGTATTTCCACTCTCATATCTGTATTTAATCCTATAAATTAGGTACCATAGCCCACTGCAGACTTTTTAATCGTAGCTGTCAGTAGGTTACTGTGTGGTTGTCCATAGAATCATAGAATAGTTTCAGTTGGAAAAGACCTTTGAGATCATCCAGCCCAACCATTATTTAACTCTACCTAGCCTGGACCTAAACCAAGTCAGTCAGTACCACATCTCTAGAGCTCGTAAACACCTCCAGAAATGCTTTTTTAACTCCCGTTTTTTTAAACGCCAGGGAATCTTTTCCACAACTCTTGTATTACGCATGCGTTGTGGAGGCGAATCGAGCCGAACGGAGCCGAACTTAGCCGAGTCGGATGGAGCCGAGCCGCAGCTCCGTGTTCTGCCGCCGCCGCTGTCGCGGGACGCCTCCGCTCTCCAGCCCGGAGGACCAGACGCTGCGGAGGCCCGCGGGTTGTCTCTGCCTTGGGAGCAGAGGGAGCCCGGAGGGATGCCTGCGAGCCGCCGTCCTTCCTCTCGGGGTGGAAGAAAAACCTGATACATTCACCGAGAGAGGTTCGTTCTTTTTCCTCTCTTACACAAGGGTTCAGCAAATCAATTGATCAGATGCAACGGCTCTGAGATACATTTTAGGACAACCTATGTAAGTAATATACTTTGAAGCTGCTTCCTTTAGAAAGAAGAAAACTCGGAACAGAGCTTTCTGCACTTGATGTGTTACGTAGTAAGTCTAAGCAGGTATTCTGTGCAGCCTAGAGACTGTAGATAACTGTAACCAGAGAACTAAGCCTAAATAGTCTAATATCTACTTCTAAGTAGGTATCTAAAATGCCTACAAGTGTTACATATAGCAAGGATTTAAAACCTCGACCCTCCCCTTGAAGGAAGGAGATAAATATCTCTCTATCCCAGGTAGAGAAACTATTTTAAAAGCCCCCACTTCTATTTTTTTCCTTTTCTTACCCCCAAAAGGGCAGTCTCCTCCTGCAGGCGTTGAGGCAGCCCTGCGCGTTGCTATGGACGCGGTGCATAGGGTCCTGTGTCGCATGGTCTCCTCTCTGCTGCCGCCGTGTGGACATGGGCAGCAACTGCTCTCTTTCTGGAGGAGGGCAGCAGGTACGCGCAGGCTGGTGCCTTACTAAAGGATCTTGGCCAACTGGGAGCCACAGCGGAAGGGAATTTCACCATGTGACGGGATAAAGGATGAGGTTTCTTGTAAAATGGCTTTGTTTGGTTATTATGGTTTGGTTGGGGGTTTTTTGTTGGTTTTTTTTGTTTTGTTTTTGTTTGGTTAGGTTGTGGGGTTTTTTGTTTGTTTTTTTTTTTTCTTTTTCAAGGGGGCTTAATTGCTTTGCCTGAAAACAAGTTGCAGATTTGTATTTGGCATCAACCACAAGCTCTTGACAGAGTGGGATGTTTTAGTACCAGAATATGGAGCTGTTGGAAATCAAATTTCTCATTGCAAATTGTTCATAAATTAATTTCCTTTGGAAAATGAAGGCCAAAATATCTCTGTGGTAAGTTGCTGCAAAATGCAAGCCTTGGGGACTAACCTCTAACCACCTTTAACCTCTCCCTTAGAGCTTGCTTGGAGGAAATTAACTTCTCTGTGGGCTTGGTACCTCCTACTCTGTGGCTCTGCTAGCCCCTGATGTTTTCCTGCTCTGTGATGAGATACATCTAGCTTGGGCTGGTTGTCAAGCATCTTACATGATGCAAAATGTGCTGCTCTGTGCTCAGAGAGAGCAGTTTTGTCATCAGATGGTTTTGCATATTCAAGTTGAATAGTTTGGCCAGAGAAGACACAGCAGGTTTTTAATATTTGATTTCGTTTCCAAATGCTGAGGAACCTGTGGCTTACCTGTGTGTATCTGCCAAGGAAAGTAACACAGCTTTTCTTGAAAAGCCCTGATGCTTGCAAAGCAAAAGATAAGAGTCTGAGGTACTTAAAATTCAAGGCAGTTTTGAGATGTGGGGAGTAGCCTCTGCCCTGGTGAGACTGATCAGCAATGTTGCCTTAGCTAAGATCTGTGTACAGTTCTGGAGCCCCCAGCACAGGAAGAACATTGAANTTTTTTTTTCACTTAGAGAAATTATTGTTGCTCTTGTCACTAAGTGGGTAGCAAAACATAAAAGCTGTCCGGGTCTCATTGATGTGGTGGCCAAACCAGTCCAAATCTTCAGGTGAGCATGCTGCTTTCTGGTCAGGGCTGTCATTTTGAAGACAAATAGTTGTGTGTGCAGACTCTGTCACTGATGTAGTTTTTATTTGTGGTGTCAAGCCTCTAATTCTTGTTTATTAAATAATGGAAATGGAGAAAAAAACATGACAGTGCAAGGGAATTTTAGCATGTGCTGGGTTAAAGGTCAAGGCTGTGTTTCCTATAAAAGGCTTTTGTGTGTGTGTGGTTTTGTGGGGTTTTTTAAATTTTATTTTACTTCTGGGATATATTTAACGTGTGTTCCTTCCTGCTTTTCAGCTGATGAACTGGAGAGCTGTTGCTTCTCATTTCTAGCACTTTTTAAAAGAACAAGTAGCTGAATTTCATTGCTATTCAAATGGTTTGTTGCTGCTGCAGGAAGCTGTGGCCCGGAGAACCCAAGACTCGGTGTCTGGAAGGGTCCTCAGCAGCCCTGGGAGCTGCTGTCTGCTCCAGAGGGAAGGAAAACCTCTCACATTCCCCAGGACAGGATCATTCTCTTTCACACACAAGGATTCAAGGATCAATTGATCAGATGAGACGGATATGAGACATGTTTTAGGACAACTTGTATCCTGAGTATTCCTGAAGAGTTGGTGCTTGTTAATGTAGAGAAAGAAGTGTTGGATGTTTTATGTTGCATCTTCCATCCAGCTGTATTCTACAATCTTTCTATGTGTTGGCTTTGTAGAGTGCATCTGTGGGAGGCATTAAGGGAATTGGGAGTCTCTTCTAATTGAACACAGAAAACTCAGCTGGCTTTCTGTTCTTTAAAAATCTATAAAGTAGTTTTCAGGGTGAAATTGTAGAGTGCTGGAGCAGCACAGTATGCTGCAGTTGCTTCAGGAGGATAAAATGGTGTATGTGTCTGAGATACAAAGAGAGCAGCATGGATCCCTCTCCTGTCTGCTTCATACATGTGGCAGCTATCCTGGACCCTGTCATGCTGATAAAATAACTGAGCCACGCTGAGAGAGGTTAGAAGATGCAAAGCACTGGCACTGAAACAAAGCTCATTCTTTCCCACACACCTGAGCAGGTCTGAAATCCTGCCACTGAGATGCCACTGAGAGGGCTGAGATTCCACTGAAAGACACGGGCATTGCAGCCGTCCCTGTGTTTCAGCAGCTGCCCATAAGAGCAGACCTTCAGAGGTGATGCACTTGGCAGTAGAAGCCACCAGAAATGACAGTTTGGGGAAAGAAAAAAAGAAGAAGAAAAAGTCCTATTTCTTTCAAAGAGCCAAGCAGAGACTCTCTTCCCAGAGATGATGGCATGGCTGTAACAATGGAGCTGTGACAAAAGCACATCCCTCTGTGTGATTCAGTTGGGCCCAAAGTTTCAAAGCTGCCAGTCCTTTTGGGATTGCAACACTAGGGAGTTTTTTTGCGGGTTTTTTGGGGGCTTTTGGGTTTGTCTTTGGCTGTTTTGTTTTCCCAGATGTAAAACCACCTGGGCCGACTCTGATCTCACTGATCCTTTTTCTGTTATAAATTAATCTTTGCCAAAAAAAGTTAAAATCATGTAATTTACAGCCTGACTTGCATTGTTTGAGCTGCCACTGCCAAACAGCAAACCCTTTGTCAGGGCTATGGAAGCAGATTGGTGTCTGTTCTGTGTGTAAAAGGAAAGGCAACCAAGTGTCAGGCTGTTTTCTCCATCTTCTGGCAGGGTGTTGTGAAGTGCTTTATTTCTGTCTGACCTTCACTGGCACATTTCCCTGGCAGCTCAGGAGCATCTCTGTAGGGCAGTGCTGCTGGCCAGGTGTCCCTCCTGTATGTATACAGCCCACGCCACCACCCTGCAGTCAGATGCTGACTGTGTTTTGGAGGTGGATTGTTGGAATGGGATCAGTTCAGAGCTCTTCAAGTTAAATGAATTCCAATGGAAAATTAATTGATTTTGTAGTATTTTTATTGGTCGCATATAAGCATTCTCACACCTTTACAATGTGAGTTTATTCTTTGTTTGTCATTTTACTCTTAAATAGAAAAAACAGAGCCAAGCTGAGCTTGCTCCCCACGGACATGAGCAAATGCCCCGTCAGGTCTCAGTGCTGCCACCCTGTGTTTACTTGTGAGCACTGCAGTTATCTAGCGACGTGCCGCCCCGTAACTGCTCGGTGCTGCCATCGTGTGTTCATTGTCGGCACTGCAGTTCTCTAGCGCCAAGTGCCGCCCCACCGCTGCTCAGTGCTGTCACCTTGTGTTTAGTTGTCGGCACTGCAGTTCTCTGGCGACGCGTGCCGCGTCGTAACTGCTAGGTGCTGCCATCGTGTGTTTCGCTATCGGCACTGCAGGTCGCTAGCGAGGTGTGCATGCTTACGTCAGTAGATGACAGGCGGAGCTACAGCAACACTGCATCGGAGCCCTTCGTGTGTTTACCCGGCTCCTGTCGCCTTTTATCTTTCGGCACTCTTCCGAAACTCGCCCGAAGAGCCTTCATGGAAATTCCAGAGGCTCCCCAACCGCTTTAGCGATCGGGAGGGGGGGCGTGGTTGGGGGGGGGCGAGCCTGCGGGGACACCGAAAACCAGGGTCAGATCCCCCCCCAAAGACCACAAAACTACACTGAAACACTTCCCAACTCCTTTGGGACCCTCCAGGAGCCCCCAGGGGAAAATCCAGAGGCTTACAGAGCCCTTTAGATGGCTCCAACCCCCCTTTTGATGTCCCTATGCCCATTTTAGATGCTCCCAAACCCTTTGGATGCCCCTAAGCACCCCTTAGAAGCCCCCAGACTCACTTTAGATGCCCACAGATCCCCTTAAGAGGGGCAGCAACACTGAGCAGTTTGGGACCTGTAACCCTCGGGTTGGGTCCCGTTTGTCCCTGTTTGGGACCAGTTACCCCCAGTTTGGATTACATTTGTCCCAGTTTGGGCTCAGTTCCCTCCCAGGTTGGGACCTCTTACCACCAGTTTGGGCCCAGTTCATTGTTCCCTCCAGTCTGGGACAAATTCCCCCATCTTGGTCCAGTTTGTCCCAGTTTGGGACTAGTTCCCACCAGTTTGGGCCCAGTTTGTCCCAGATTGGCACCAGTTCCCTCCAGATTTGGTCCAGTTCCCCCTGGTTTGGGACCAGTTAGTCCCAGTTTGGGACCAATTCCCCCATTTTGGTCTAGTGTGTTCCAGTTTGGGACCTGGAGTGACTGGGTGATGATTGGGAGGGCCTGGGAGGCAACTGGTTGTGACTGTGTGGGGACTGGGATGGAACTGGGAGAAACTGAGTGGAACTAGGTGGGACTGAAAGGGCATTGGGAAGGACTGAGAGGGACTGGAGGGAAACTGGGAAGGACTGGATGAGAATTGGGAGTGGGGGGAGGGAACTGGTTGGGGCTGCATGGGGATTGGGAGGGAAGTGGGTGGAACCTGGAGGAGACTAATTGGGATTGGGAGGGAGCAGGGTGGAACTAGGTGGAAACTGGGATGGAACTGGGATGAACTGCGAGAGTGCAACTGGGTAGGACTGGAAGAGCATTGGGAGGGACTGAGAGGGACTGGAGGGAACTGGGAAGGGAGTGCAGGGGAATTGGGAGAGACTGGGAGCCATCCTGGGAGCTGAGCTGGGAACGATGGGAGCCATCCTGGGAGCTGAACTGGGACCCACCACTTTGTGCCCCCTGCAGCCGTTTTGTCTCCCTGCCCCCTGCCTCCCCAGTGCCGTGCGGGGAAAGAGCAGGACAACCAGAGCCATGCTCTGATTGGTCTGCAGGGCTTAGGCTGGAAGCACTCCTACTGGCTGCACTGGGCCCAGTTCCCCTGCTTTGTGTCCACTTTGAGACCAGTTCCTCCCACTTGGGGACCAGTTTGTCCCAGTTTGGGACCACTTCCTTCCCAGTCCCCCTCAGTTCCCTCCCATTTCCAACCCACTACCTCCCAGGCCCTCCAAATTCCATCCCAATTCCTCCCATTTCCCTTCCAGTCACCCTCAGGGAGCGTAACTAAGCCCTAGGGACTGGGAGGAACTGGGACAGAACTGGGAAGGACTGAGAGGGAACCGTGTGCAATTGGCAGGGATGAGATGCGGGGTGCAGACTGTCAGGGACTGACAGGCACTGGGAGGGGATTGGGAGGGACTGGGGTTGGTAACATCAAGGAGTGCTGGTAAAAGGCCTTACAGACCAGATGCACATTTTTTAGGATATCTGTAGCACACCATAAAATACCGAACTTTACAGAAATGTTTGTTCATAGTAGTCAGTTGATAGTTTGCAAACCTAAACAACCACTGCAGAAGTGTCTGTAGCTACTACTTGGAGATCTGTGATGTGTAATCCTGTAAGGGCCCAGGCCTGCAGTGCCTAAGGAAAGCAAGAAGGATGTTAATGATAAATGTTTG